>JACYXH010000232.1:1172500-1270000 GCA_026745465.1 Lota lota
GTTCAACCCATATTTTATTAATTAATTGTTTCATTTATTTAATGGTATTGTTTGTTGTATTGTTGATTTTTAGTTCAGGCAAAAACAACATGCAGTTCATTTAATTAACTTGATCTGGTCTGTCTGTCTGCCTGTCTGTCTGTCTGTCTGTCTGCTTGTGTGTCTGCCTGTCTGTCTGTCTGCCTGTCTGCCTGTCTGCCTGTCTGTCTGCCTGTCTGTCTGTCTGTCTGTCTGTCTGTCTGTCTGTCTGCCTGTCTGCCTGTCTGCCTGTCTGCCTGTCTGTCTGCCTGTCTGTCTGTCTGTCTGCCTGTCTGCCTGGTTCCTTAACCTACCCATGCCCGGTGGGTCCAGGTACGAGGCGATGCGGACCTGTTGGCACCGTGACCCGGCCCAGCGGCCCAGCTTCGCGGAGCTGGGCTCCGGGCTGAAGGAGCTGCTCTCTCTCCTGCCCCCCCTGGAGGCCTCCGAGGAGAACCACTACCTCAACCAGGGCCTGGAGGCCGTCGCCGCCGCCTGCCACGGCAACCCCAAGCTGGGGCTGGAGGACGGGGAGGAAACAGAGGAGGTGGCTGCTGGGAACACCTACACCCATGCACCCTCTCTTCTAGCGCAGGGGAACGAACAGGGGGAGGACGGATACCTACTGTCCAACCCCAAGGGGTTAGCAGCAGAGGGCGACCACAAGAGAGAGAGAGAGAGAGAGACAGAGAGAGACAGAGAGAGAGAGAGCTGAGAGAGAGAGAGAGACAGAGAGAGAGAGAGAGAGAGAGAGAGAGAGAGAGAGAGAGAGAGAGAGAGAGAGAGAGAGAGAGAGAGAGAGAGACAGAGAGAGAGCTGAGAGAGAGCGCTGAGAGAGAGAGAGAGAGAGAGAGGAGAGCTGAGAGAGAGAGGGAGAGAGAGACAGAGAGAGAGAGAGAGAGAGAGAGAGAGAGAGAGAGAGAGAGAGAGAGAGAGAGAGAGAGAGAGAGAGAGAGAGAGAGAGAGAGAGAGAGAGAGAGGGAGAGAGAGAGAGAGAGCTGAGAGAGAGAGAGAGAGAGAGAGAGAGAGCTGAGAGAGAGAGAGAGAGAGAGAGAGAGAGAGAGACAGAGAGAGAGAGAGACAGAGAGAGAGCTGAGAGAGAGAGCTGAGAGAGAGAGCTGAGAGAGAGAGAGAGAGAGAGAGAGAGAGAGCTGAGAGAGAGAGAGAGAGAGAGAGAGAGAGAGAGAGCTGAGAGAGAGAGAGAGAGAGAGAGAGAGAGAGAGAGAGAGAGAGAGAGAGAGAGAGAGCTGAGAGAGATTAGACTGTTGTGATGACAAATGTTAACTCCATGGCAAACAAATTGCTCCCTTAATCATTATGATGATTAAGAAGTATGTCCACTCACTTACACAACTGCGCCTCTTCGCTTGTTAAACTGCAATACCCACAATGCCCAGCATATGTGAAGCCAGCCGCCAAACGTTTGTTAAAGTTACTCTTTAAGCTACTCTTGTTATATTCTTGTTTGACTTTCAGTCATGCCTATTATGGTAGATTAAGCAACAGAACTGTAGTATTGTCATGTATAATGACAACGGTAAAAAATATACTTCCATCTCTCTATCCACAGTTTAAAGTGCATGGTTAGTTATTAATTAATTAAGAAAGTAAGAAAAATAATATTTTGTGACTTAAAATCTGCTTTGTATATATAAATAATAATAAAAAGACTACGTGTTTTGTCTCATACACTGCTTCTTATTTGTTAATTGTTAATTGTTAAATTCTGGTGGACAACAAGACCCGACCCTGGAGTGCTTCTAGATTGGTCTGGAGTGCCACGTCATCGATGTCACTGCCGCGTCATCTGACGTCACTGCCGCACCTGCGCAGCCATCTTGTACGTGTAGCAAGGGACGGACAACACCGAAGAAAGAAAGGGAGGAACAGAAAACCTACGCTATCCGAGAAAACAACGATATGTCTGGTAGTTTTATGTGAAATTATCTCAATTACACGGCCGAACCAGTGGAGCTAGAGAGAAAAGCAGCATTTAAGCGCCTCAGTATTCAGAGCTCCAAGTCATCTTTCTCCGGATTGTGAAGCAGTGAGTCGCAGACAGAAGCGTCCAGTGGAACCATGAATCCAGAATAGTGAGTACATCAGTAAAATAATAGTGAGTGTGATATAATAGTGAGTACATTCTTCTCCTCCGGGGGGGGGGGGGGGGGTTCACGGCTTGGTGCGTGTCGTAGCATTTATTTGGGGTTTCTGTTTCCTTGTCAATATGGCTCTTTTAACGTGGTTCTGCGGAACAGGGCGGGCAGGAGCCTGACGGTGAGCCGTCAGAGCTGCTCTAAACGTCCTTATCCGGGCGTCCGGAAACACCGCTACACGACCTGCCTTTCCTACGAGTTCTTTCCAATGTGCTGCGCTGAGTCGGTTGTTAACGTTGTTGTGTGCGTTGTCTCCCACTGTGGGAATGTGCTCGGTAAGATGTAGGACGGAACCGAGAGGACACGCTGGTCACCGGATCCCGTTCCTGTGAGACGTTGTTGGGTGAAGCGTCACAGCCGGTAGAGGAGGCTAACCGCTCCTAACCCGCTGACTGTCATTGACGCTGTCGCAAACCACCGGCTATCAAGAGCATTCTTTGTACTTTGAGTCCGGTTTGTCGACGCGTCTTTTGAGAGCAGTTATCAGCGTGGTCGTGCACACAAACCAACACCTAATATTCACTGTGATGGAAGCGTTTGGCCCATCCCGCAAGCCTTTAACACTCATTCAATATAACAAGCACGGCACATGCGCAGTTAAGGGAATGGATGTTGCACAATAGGTTGCGTCCATCCCGTGTGACCCAATATCCATTACCTACAGGTGAGGGCTAATATTGGGCTCTAACGTGCTGTCTAGTATTACGAGATCGGCCAAGTTTTACCACCTGTTGTTTGTACCGTGTTGTGAAAGCAAGGTCCACGTGATCATGTTTATGTTTTGAGGGGTGTTTAGGGCCCCAGCTCGTCGTGTTGAGGGCCCCAGCTCGTCGTGTTGGAGCCTATATACAGTCTACTTCCACAGGAGTGCTCAAACATTGTGTACTAAAGCATTGGCCAGTTCATGGTCTGACGTGCAGGGTTTTTATTTCAGTGACTACCTTTTCAAGCTCCTGCTCATTGGAGACTCTGGAGTGGGGAAGTCCTGCCTTCTCCTTCGTTTCGCTGTAAGTACCCCCCCCCCCCCCCCCCCCCTCGTCACAATGAAGGTGTTATGGTTTTAAAGCAAGATACTGTGATGTGTGACGAGATATTGTCAACCTTTTTTATCTTAAAGGGACAGTGAACCTAAAATTGTTCTGATAGTTTTTTTATGGTTTTTTAATGTCTTACATTTACATTTAGGGCATTTAGCAGACGCTTTTATCCAAAGCGACTTACAATAAGTACATTTGTCAGAAGAAATGTCTTGTGTGATCTTCAACATAGTAATCCATGCAGTTGTATCATTGCCATGGTGTGTGGCGCATTTCATATACAACATATCATATTCAATAACAATCACATGCAACGACAGAAGGCTACAAAAAAGTATCACAAAGTTGCTCTGGGTCCTAACCATGGGGCTAATCGTCTCCCCCAGAACTCTCAAAGCACATTTCCTTCTTTATATAGTGTTTGAATTCGTGCTGAAACAGGGGCTTCACTTACACTATAATGCAGGAATAAGGCGCTACAGTAGCCGTTGGATGAGACATTTGAACCAACCCATTCATAATGTACAATTCTTAAGTTCTGTTTTTTGGAAATATAGTGATTCAAAGTAGCAATTGCCATAGATAAAATGTTAGCCTTTCTTTTGTGTTTTTCTTCCTTCTGCCTGTTTGTGTGGTTTGAGTTGTACTTGACTGGGGCTGTGTTCTCAGGATGACACCTACACAGAGAGCTACATTAGCACCATCGGCGTGGACTTTAAGATCCGCACCATCGAGCTGGACGGCAAGACCATCAAACTGCAGATTGTGAGCACACACACACACGTACACGTACACGCACACACACGCACACACACACATACACGCACACACACACACGTACACGCACACACACACGTACACACACACATACACGCACACACACACACGTACGCGCACACACGTACACGCACACACACACGCACTCGTACACACACGTACACACATGTACACACGTACACGCACACACACACTCGTACACACGCATTCGTACCCGCACACACACACACACACACGTACGCACACATGTACACACACATGCACACGTACGCACACGCACACATGTACACACACGTACACACACACGTACGCGCACACACACACACGTACGCACACAGACACACACATGTACACACACATGCACACGTACACACACGTACACACACACGTATGCGCACACACACGTACGCACACACGTACACACAGAATTTAACAGGGATGCCAAAAAAAGGGCTAGAGGTTTACAGTTAACCCCGAAAATGTCTTTCCCTCCACTTGTGTGTACAGGTAACGCTTCATGACCTATTCCTTACATCAATGATTTGCATACATTGTCATTCTCGTAGCAAATGAAGGTGCTTTGCTTCCTTCCCCAGTGGGACACGGCCGGCCAGGAGAGGTTCCGCACCATAACCTCCAGCTACTACCGCGGAGCCCACGGCATCATCGTCGTGTACGACGTCACGGATCAGGTGGGACGTCCTCTTTGCTAAACCCCAACAAGCGCTTGACGATGAAGCGATCTCATTTTCCCATGCCATCGTCATGGTTTTATTTGCCTCCTCATCTCGCTGAAAGTCTCCCTTGTCGCCGAGCAGGAGTCCTACAACAACGTGAAGCAGTGGCTCCAGGAGATCGACCGCTACGCCAGCGAGAACGTCAACAAGCTGCTGGTGGGGAACAAGTGTGACCTGACCACCAAGAAGGTGGTGGACTACACAACAGCCAAGGTACGGCCTGTCCAAGCCTACACACCTGGTGAACTCTCACTGAGTCTGAGTCACCATGTACCATGTTGAGGATCACACACCTGGTGAACGCTCACTGAGTCACCATGTACCATGTTGAGGATCACACACCTGGTGAACTCTCACTGAGTCACCATGTACCATGTTGAGGATCACACACCTGGTGAACTCTCACTGAGTCACCATGTACCATGTTGAGGATCACACACCTGGTGAACGCTCACTGAGTCACCATGTACCATGTTGAGGATCACACACCTGGTGAACGCTCACTGAGTCACCATGTTGAGGATCACACACCTGGTGAACGCTCACTGAGTCACCATGTTGAGGATCACACACCTGGTGAACTCTCACTGAGTCACCATGTTGAGGATCACACACCTGGTGAACTCTCACTGAGTCACCATGTACCATGTTGAGGGTCACACACCTGGTGAACTCTCACTGGAGTCTCACTGAGCCACCGGAGTAGAGGAACAAACATTGGTCCAGCTCTTTTTCTTATCTTTCTAACATTGTGGAAGGTTACACTCTTCACTTGAACTCAAATTGAAATGGATGACTGTGTGGTTAATGGCTTTGCCTCTCTTAGAAGGCAGCAAAGCTCATTCTGGGTAATGTAGGAAAAACAGCCTGTTTAATATATTTGTTTTGGCCTGTATTATTCCATTACTACCTCCATGGAGTGACTTGATGATTTTCCTAAACCAATAAGCATGTAAGCCGACTCGTTAATTCTAAGGTAACTAATTGATTCTGCGGCCATTTTACCTCTGGTGTCCAGGAGTTCGCCGACTCCCTGGCCATCCCCTTCCTGGAGACCAGCGCCAAGAACGCCACCAACGTGGAGCAGGCCTTCATGACCATGGCGGCCGAGATCAAGAAGAGGATGGGCCCCGGGGCCACGGCGGGCGGGGACAAGCCCAACCTGAAGATCGACAGCACCCCGGTGCGACAGTCTGGCGGGGGCTGCTGCTAAGCGGACCCGGCCTGACTTCAAACCCCCCCCCCCCCCCCCCCCCCCCCCAAGGAAAACCCCACCTCAACACCCCTCAAACACGACCACTTCCTTTACAACACCCCCCCCCCCAACCCCACATCTCCCACCACACACGGCCACTGCTCTTGGTTTTTGGTTCGCCCATCTCTCCTCATCCTCCATCACCCACCTTCAGCCTGGGGGGGGCTCTGGGAACGGCGATGACACAGGCAAACGACTGGGCCTTCAGCAGGGTTAACTCGGGTCACCCAGGTGGGGGTGACTGGAGTTTATCTTTATTTGTCACCATTAGATATGTGGTGGGCGGGAAATGGTTGTGATGAGGTGAGCAACACACAGAAGGTTAGTATACGCCCTACAGAAACCTACACACAGTACGGGGGGCGGGGGGGGGGGGGGGGGTGTATGGCTGCAGTCTGAACAATTGGATCAAGTGGCCCAATTGTTGAAGTCGGTTGGCTGACTGCTCGGTCTTTTGGGAAAGCAGTTGACACACACACTCGCCTAGCAGTCTACCGTTCCACCGGTTACCATTCACCCCCCCCCACTGCCTTACTCTCATAGCCTGAAGTATTGAGCGGACGTAGAGGCTAGTTTGGGTAAAGGAGCCTTCTTGAGGGTTATTGCCCTTTACCACACTTAAGTGTCCACATCAGACATTGGTTCTGATCCATAACAATTCTCCCTTTATTCTAAAGTGAAAGGTGGCCGTAATGTCAGCAAGCAGAGGGAAGTGGTCCCATACCTTGGCTGTACCGAGGAGGTAGGGGAGGTCAGCTTCGTTGGCTCGTTCATGGATGACACGGGTTAACCCTAACCCAACTGTCAACACAGGCATAACATCAGAGTACTGGGGTTAGGGGGTTAGGGGAGGAATGAAAACATGACCTTTAACTTATCCTGACAAAACAACCGAAGGCAAATTGGATGTTCTGTGATTTGTCTTAGACTATTAAATAACTTTTTTAATTACTGTTATGTTTTTATATTTCATTTTATCTTTCTTTTTGAAGGGGGAGACATTTAATGGAGAAAAAAAAGCTTGTACAAATTGCTTTATACTGTAATCATGAGGCTTTTTAGGATAAAGTTAGACTTTTGGTTTTTGTTGATTTTTCTCCAGTGAAGTTAGGTAGTGTGGGGTTAGGGGTGTGGGCGGGGGGGGGGGGGGGGGGGGGGGGGGGTGTTACAATGTGTTGAAGGGTATAACGTTACTAGGCAAGGTGCCCAGTGCATGCCTCCGTGTTTGTGAATCATTCTCCATCTCCAGTCAGACACCTTTTCTCTGATTGTGTTGTGCCACTCCTTTCAGGATACCCTGTTTAGTGCTGCATTGAGGCCCTATAAAGGGTTATAATGTAATAAGTCAAGACCGAGCCGTTTGATGGGCTGGAGCTCAGGTGACCTAATCCTATCCTTTAACCAACCAACTCCATGTCCATGGTGTCTTTTGAAGGAATGTGGTGCTACGGCTAATGCTGCTTCACCCCCCCCCCCTCCCCCATCCCTTATTTTATTAAGAACTGGAACTTGCAACACTATTTCACAAGTAGCGTTTGGGGCTTTTAGATGGATTGTTATTTATTTGTTTCTGTGCTTTTGTATCCTCCTTAAGAGGCAAGGGCTTCTGCTGGCCGTCCCTTCGTCCTGGCAGTGGGCCTCGCTGTAATAACCAGAGCAGCAGTGAACCAGGTGGACAGGGCGGCAGTGAACCAGGTGGACAGGGCGGCAGTGAACCAGGTGGACAGGGCGGCAGTGAACCAGGTGGACAGGGCGGCAGTGAACCAGGTGGACAGGGCGGTGGGCCTCGCTGTAATCAGCAGAGCAGCAGTGAACCAGGAGCTGTCCGCTGCTCTGAATGCCCCCCAGGCTCAGGTTAGCTGGCCGTGTGCGTGGTCTACTTGGGTCGCGTCAAAGTGGTTCCGGGGACTGACTGGTCTGGGCTTTTGAAGACCGGATATGATTTCCCCCCACCCCCCTAGGGACCCCTCCAGTCCACCTCCTCACTGGCACCTTACGTGACCTTCATTGACCTATTCCCCCCCCCCCCCCCCCCCCCCCCCCCCTGAATAACATCTTGGGGAAGAATGAAAGAGTCCACCTTGGCGAGTGCAGTCCCAGCAAATGTCTTGAGTGTTTTTTTGTTTTGTTGAAAACTAGCTTCCACCCCTCTTATTTAAAGTTAAGTGTATGTCCGAATCATGCCTTGGATAGTAGACTTGGCACCTGGTTTTACGCTAGTAAGGCTAACCATGGTCCCCGTCCCCCCACACTTACTGATAAGCTGATGAAACCTCCAAGTTAAAAGTCCTGTCCTGTTATTCGCTCCTCCCATGTTCTCATTCAAAGATACTCCTCTTTGTGAACCGATCAGGAGGTTTCATATGTTTAACATTCCTGTGCTTATTGGGTCCAGTATTCCTCCAAGTCACTCGAGTAAATGTTGGATACTACACACACACACCTTACTGAGTGGAAGTTTTGAGTGTTTTCTTTAAAGAAAAGTAGTCGCTATTCTTGCGGTTTTAATATATTGATTAATAACTAATGCTAGTGAAATGTCGGGTCCATCAAAGCATACAAGGGGAGGCTGGGGGAACTGGATGGATCCAGTTCCCAAGGAGCTGATTTACTGAGGAATGGGAGTTATGATGGATATTCACTAAGGCTTTCTTAAAGTTTTCGTCTTACCTTTTTATTTATCGAGTTGTTTGCGTCAATGACAGTTTGTTGTTGTGCGATGACTTAATACGAAGGAACGTGTCTGTTTATCGTACCATGCACTAGACGTCCCTTCACTCTCTCTTCACTTTGGCTTTTTCACTTTTCTTCTCACTGCTGAGTTTGATCATGCTGTTTTGTTTTTCTGTACATATTATAAATATATATATAATAAAATGATGGAAAAATATCGATGTACACCCTCATGCTGGTTTTTCATGATGATTATTTGTTGTAATAAACACCACATCCTTAGTGTCTTTTTTTAAACCTCTGCTCTACACCAAAACACTGAACCATGGATTATATCACTATTAAAACATGTTCAAAGGGGCTCCTGACTTTTATAGGCATGATCAGTTGTTTGTTGGCCTAAAAATAGTTTTTTCCCCAATCTTCAAAGATGTTGACGTGAAGCTTTGACCTCAATGTTGTCAGCGTCTCAGTGGACAGAGCTCCTGGTACTCTGAGGTCCTGGGTTGAAGTCCTGTCAAGTTCGATCACTACATGGAAAATGTATAGTTAAGGTCAATTGAAACCTCTGAGCACATTGAAGTCAATGTGTCGGTGGAGCAACAGAGCAGTTGGTTTTCAGCTCTCATGAGTTCAAGGCCCACTCAGGTCGGTCACTATGGAAATGTTAACATTTTTAAGTGTAATAAAGTTGTTGTGTGAAGATAATGTCAAATATTACTTCTGAAAAAGTCATAATGTCTGACTCATTGACACAGTGGATAGAGCTCTAGGTTAAGGGCTCTGGGGTTGCTGGTTCAAGCCCTGCTGAGGTTGGTCTGTAAGGATAGTAAATGTAGTGGTGTGTGAATTCAAAACTACCCAACACAATTTAGTGGTTGTATGTATGTATGTATTAGTAGAGGACAACTACTGTCACAAAAGAAAACTCTAAAAACGTCTCCACACTCAACTGTCTTACCCCCAAAAATGTCTCACGTCTCTTTGCACACTTCAAAAAGGTTTCTCATTCAAAAACGTCTGACTCTTAACAATTCAAAAACGTCTCCTTGCACACCTCTAAAACGTCTCAAAAACGTTTTTCATTCTAAAACGTCTCAAAAAGGTCTGTCTCTCAAAAACGACTTTTTGAACAATTCAAAAACGTCTCCATAAATATGTCAAAAACTTCTCAAAAACGTCTCCTTGCACACCTAAAAAAAAGTCTCAAAAATGTCAATAAAAAGTGAAAAACGACTCTCGAAAGAAAACCTCAAAAACGTCTGTCTCGAAAATGACTCACGTCGAAAAAACCCTCAAAAACGCCTCTTTGAACATCTCATAAACGTTTCTCAGTCTAAAACGTCTCAAAAACGTCTGTCACTGAAAAATGTCAATATAAACTCAAAAACGTCTTAAAAAAGTGACAAAACGTCACCAAAAAACAACCTCAAAAAACGTCACTCTCAAAAACGACTCTTGAAAGAAACCTCAATAAATAACGCAAAAACATCAAAAAAAAGTTTCTCTCAAAAACGACAGAAGAACGACTCAACCTAAGAACTTGAAAACATCATCAAAAAAAAACCTCAAAATACGTCACCTAAAAAAAGCACTTACTCAAAACGTCACCAAAAAACAACTCAAAAACATCAAACCAAAATACTCAAACTCAACAAAATAAACAAAACTGAAAAACCAGTCATTCAAAAATATGAAAAAAATATAACATTCACCAAAAAACCACTTTCTCAAATCGTCACTAAAAAACTACATTCATGAAACATAATGAAAAACTCAAAATACATTACATAAAGAAACACTCACACACAGAAACACTCACTCTCACAGAAACTCACACACACACACACACACACACACACACACAGAAACACTCACACACTCACACACACACACACACACACACACACACACACACACACACACACACACTCTCACACACACTCTCACACACACACACACACACTCACTCTCACACACACACACACACACACACACACAGAAACACACTCACTCACTCACACACACACAGAAACACTCTCACACACACACACACAGAAACACTCTCACACACACACACACAGAAACACTCTCACACTCACACACACACACACACACACACACTCTCTCACACACACACACACACACACACACACACACACACACACACACACACACACAGAAACACTCACACACTCACTCACTCACACACACTCTCACACACACACACACACACAGAAACACTCACACACTCACACACACACACACACACACACACACACTCTCACACACACACACACACACACACACACACTCACTCTCACACACAGAAACACTCACACACACACAGAAACACACACACTCACTCTCACACACAGAAACACTCACACACACACACACACTCTCACACACACACACACACACACACACACACACACACAGAAACACTCACACACACACAGAAACACACACACTCACTCTCACACAAAGAAACACACACACACACACACACACACACACACACAGAAACACTCTCTCTCAAAAACGTCAATAAAAACACGAAAACGACTCTCTCGAAAGAAACCTCCTCAATAAATAACTCAAAAACGTCTCAAAACAAACTTCTTACTCAAAAACGATTCCTTGAACAACTCAAAAACATCAAAACAGAACAACTCAAAACAGGCAAAGAAACCACTCATTCAAAAAACATAACATTCACCAAAAAACCTCTCAAAACGTCACCAAAAAACTACATTCATGAAACGAAAACTCACAAATAATGAAAAACTCAAAATACATTACATAAAGAAACTCTCACACTTACACACAAATAAACACTGTCACACAAAGAAACTCAGACTCTCACATACAGAAACACTCACTCTCACACACAGAAACCCTCACCTTAAAGAAACCCTGACTCTGAAACATCACCATAAAGAAACCCTCACACTCACATAAAGAAACTCACCTTAAAGAAACCCTCACATAAAGAAACTCTGACTGAAACCATCATTTTTTTGTAAAAAATTTGTAAAAATTGTAAATTTTTGCAAGACCCCTTTAGGTGTAACACCCCCCCCACCCCCCCGGGAGAGGGGGGGGGCGGGGGGTTTCTCTTGACGTGTGATGATGTGAGCGGGGACTCGAACCCGAGCCTACAGAGTGTTAAGCACCAACTCTCACCGCTGCGCCACCAAGACGCCACCGATAATTTTTCGGAAGTTATACTTGACCTTTCCAAGAGCTCACGTGGCACGGAAATAAGAGTTTTCACCCCTCCCTGATGTACGTGCGGGGAGTCGAACCCCAGTCTTCAGAGTGTTAACCGGCACCCTTACCGCTGCGCCACCAGGACACTGAAGAGCTTCTGCTCGGAAGTTATACTTGACCGTAAGAGTTTTCTATTAAAGTAATTCAACAAAATCTTTTGCAGCCCGTCATGGTGGTCCTGTGAGCGGGGACTCGAACCCCAGTCTTCAGAGTGTTAACCGGCACCCTTACCGCTGCGCCACCGGGACGCCGACTACAATTCTTTCGGAAGTTATACTTGACTTTAGAATTCACATGACTTAGAAATAAGAGGACTCAACTCTCGTTGAAGTCAGCAGGACTCAAACCCCAGTCTCTAGATTGTTAGCCATCAGCTCAAGCGCTGCACCACAGAGACATCAGTTAAGACCTGCTTGGAAGAACAGTAGTATCACCAGGGATCTGTTAGGAGGTTAAGACAAATTAAGAGAAAAAGAAGACATATTTCTTTCTTTTGAGTTAGGTGCCTCTTATGAAATGAACGCCATAAGTCCTTAAAGTGTGAAGCACAAAGTATAAAAGAGTATCCGTCATCATCCATTCACCCTTCTATTCTGCAGCTCCGCCCATGCCTCTCCCTCTTCCCCCATCGCTCTCCCACTCCCGCTCCCCATCTCTCACCCTGTCCCCCAACCTCTTTCCCCCTCATCTGTCTCCCTCTCCTCCGCCTTCCCTCCCCCCTCTAGTGAGGGGGAGGGTGGTTGATGACCTTGCGTTATTTATAGCGCGGCGGTGGGGGAGCTACAGACTGCTGCACACTATGTAGGTGGAGCTACAGTTAGCATGTGCTGTGTAGGTGAAGCGTATTTATACTGTTACACTACAGCTAGAATGCTGAATATGCTGAAAGCCTTTCTTTGTTTGGGCATAGCATCAACAGACGTCACCCAGACACCGTTCTTTTCATTAAGCCACAGTTTATTTACATATTTCTCCAGTACAACCAATATCTCCGTCATGAATTCCATTTATTGTAACCTTGGCGTTGTTTGCTATGCTTGTTTCCTCTTCTTTCAGGGCTGATTACTACAGCAGTCCTTCAACAGTCTGTTGTCTATCTCCTCCCTCTGGTGGTCCTCCTCCCTCTCTTTATCAACCAGTTCCCGGGGCCTCAGTCGACGGGGCCCTGGAAGATGAGTTTGATGTGGCCCTGCTCCCCCGTCAGCCAGGTGCCGCAGAAGGGGCAGGCGGCGTGGAAGGCGTGAGTCCCGTGCGGCAGCGGGATCTGACTCCAGCCCGACGCCGTCCTCTCCGAGCACACGTGGCCGCAGGGGCAGAAGGCGTGGGTGGGGGGCCCGGCGTCCAGGTACAGGCCCCCCTCGCAGCCCAGCCACAGGGGCACATAGGGCCCCACGCGCCGGCACATGGGGCACTCCCGGTCGCCTCCGGAGCCCGTGCCCCCGGCGGCGGGGGTCTTATCCTTGCGGTAGCCCCAGTTGTGGTAGCCGTGCACGTGGCCGCAGTTGACGTACACCCAGGGCTGCTTCTTGTCCACGACCTCCCGCTGGGCCAGGCTGGGGAAGGCCAGCGTGTTGAAGCCCACGGGGCACTGGGGCCGCGCCGCGTTCAGCTCCTGCCGCAGCGACTCCAGCTGCTTCAGGGTGGGGGTACGGCGCAGGCCGGCGGAGGTCCGCCACAGCAGGGTGGCCCCACACAGGTCGATCAGGGAGCCGTCCTGCAGCGTGTTGGACTCGTTCTCCACCTGGGGGGGAGAGAGGTTTAAGAGGAGAACCCGCTGATAACTGGTCTCACGTCCACACTTTAGATTTGTAAGTCTGAGGGCGGATAAGCTCTCAGCTCAACGGGGCATTTCACTTTGTTTTTGCTTTCAACCAATCATGTGGCTGGAGGCGTGGCTCTGTACGTGCGTAGTTGGCGACGGCAGACATGGCCAGCGGTAGTCAACTGTGAGAAAGTGTCTGTAAAGGTTTCACCACCATGTAGAAAAACCCTTATTGAACCCACTTGTGAAAGCCCTTGTCCCATTCAGAGGCAGGCGCAGTCAACGCGCATCACCTAACGATCTCACACCGCCTAACGATCTCACATCGCCTAACGATCTCACACCGCCTAACGATCACACACCGCCTAACGATCTCACACCGCCTAACGATCACACATCGCCTAACGATCACACACCGGGGGTTATCTTCCCCGCATCACCTAACGATCTCACATCGCCTAACGATCACACACCGCCTAACGATCACACACCGCCTAACGATCTCACACCGGGGGTTATCTTCCCCGCATCACCTAACGATCACACACCGCCTAACGATCTCACACCGCCTAACGATCTCACACCGCCTAACGATCACACATCGCCTAACGATCTCACACCGGGGGTTATCTTCCCCGCATCACCTAACGATCACACACCGCCTAACGATCACACACCCCCGGTTATCTTCCCTGACCAACCTTTAGGCGTCATGACACTTTACACACGCATAGTGCACTGGTTCCCCTGACACATGGGGTCACGATGGGGTCACGGGACATTGCGGACATAAGCTATAGATATTTGATGATCCGTTTTAGCAAACAAGTTTCTTTTTAAAAGGTCTCGTATACAAACTAGCAAAGTACTTGTAACCCCTCAGTGTGTGGTAGAGCCGTGACCGACGAAGGGTAACCGGTACCCCTCGGCGCGTGCGGTGGGGTAACCGGTACCCCTCGGTGCGTGCGGTGGGGTAACCGGCACCCCTCGGCGCGTGCGGTGGGGTAACCGGTACCCCTCGCCGGTGGGTCTTTACCAGCTTCCCTCGCTGCTGGGCCGAGCGAGTCTCCCGCAGGGCGAAGACGTTCCCGCACACGGAGATCTCCCGCCACACGCCGGGCGCCGGCTCGGACACAAAGTCCCCCGCGGGGTGCATGACCAGCACCCCGTTGGTGGTGAGGCCGTCCATCAGCCCGTCTGAGGTCCTCCACTTGGCCGCTCGCTCCTGAGGGGGACCGCCCAACACACACGCGCGCACACACACGCACACACGCACACACGCGCACACACACACACACACACACACACACACACACACACACACACACACACACACACACACACACGCACGCACGAGCACACGCACACACACACACACGAGCGCACACACACACACACACACACACACACACACACACGCACACACACACACACACACACACACACGCACACACACACACGCACACACACACACGCACACACACACACGCACACACACACACACACACACACACACACGCACACACACACACACACGCACACACACACACACACACACACGCACACACACACACACACACACACACACACACGCGCACGCACACACACACACACACACACGCACACACACACACACACACACGCACACACACACACACACACACACGCACACACACACACACGAGCGCACACACACACACACACGAGCGCACACACACACACACACGCACACACACACACACGAGCGCACACACACACACACACACGAGCGCACACACACACACACACATGCACACAGGACAAATGTCAAGGTCAGCCAAGTGAGTGATGGAAAGGCAGCATGAAATAGAAAATTATGAGCAAAGCTAACGGCTACGCTAGCGGTGGCATGCTAGCAAAAACAGCTGAATGAGTTGGATCCTATGTGCGTTGCTATTTTTAGCTCTGCACAAATTGACTACAATGCTGACCACAGCAGCGAGGTAGAGGTACATCCACCCAATGAACTGAAAGAGCACTGAAAGGCGTGGCATAGCATGTTGACATAGAACACAAAAAGCACCAATAGGATTGTGTGATTCGTTTTTTGTCCTCTTTGTCATTCATTATCCGTCACTTTCTTTCTCACTCGCTCCACTGGTTTGAATATCATCTGCACCCCCCCCCACCTCGCTCTAAACCTTACAGCGGATCCACTGTGCGTTCTGCTGAGGACGTTCTCTACTGCCAACCTACTGGGGGGACGGGGGGGGGTACATCTAGTATCCTCTTTGGGGCTCCTATCCTAATTGATCCTTTCTATCATCCGCCTGTGTGCTGGGTGCCTCCTGCCCTGGTTGTTAGGCCTGCATGTTGCACTGACATCAGCCTAACCTGTACACATCAAGTTCCCCCCCCCCACCTCACCCCAAGAGGACACACAAGTGGAACACGGGATGATGTAATCCTGTGCGTACGTATCATCATTGCGCTTATATCTGTGCTGTGCTGATGTCATGAGGCGGTTATGAGACCACCGTTCGTCCGTGTTTCCTGCTGACTATTTGCACCTATTCTAATAGTGGTTATTGTGGAGCTTGGCAGTGGGTCCCGTCCTCTGAATGACAATGCTCTGTTTCAGCTACAAAGGCTGTGTGTGTGTGTGTGTGTGTGTGTGTGTGTGTGTGTGTGTGTGTGTCCCTGTCAAATGCCTGTTTCTGTTGCCTTGGTTGGTCTCTAGCTGGAATGCCTTCTGCATGGTTACATGCAGGCTACTTGTATACAGTAGACACAAAGCGTTGTGGTCGTCCTTGTTTGCTAGCATGGCCGTAGCATGCAGTCATGTTTGCGGACACTATTGCAGTACTGGAGTCTGGAGGTGTTGTTGATGTATCATAGTTCACAATTTCTCTAACCTTTTTTCATCCTCAGTAAGTAGTGACTCATTTTGTTTTGTCCCTTTGTGTTATTATCGTTCGTATTTCCCCAACCTCTTGGCCAGTAAGCTTACCATCCACCTTTGACTGAAAAGAATGAATGTATAAAAGGTTGTGCTATTTTACCACCAAGGTCACCCAGCAATCACACATTTTTTGATGAGTAACACTACACCGTTGCATCCACATTATTATCACCTGACTCTGACACTGTACCAGAAAAGATCCAGAGACACTGCGATCCATTTCTCCTTTCTTCCCCTTCAAATGTTCCCAGAGAGCTTTAACTTGACAAAGCTACAACTAGAAATACCGGCTGCCACACTGTGACTTCCCATTAGAGGTGTTGCACATTGACACAGGTCTGATCAAGTTGTAATTCATCATTTATAATAACATTTATGTGTCTAACTCAACCTGCCATGTGCTACCCCCCCGGGTGTATCGAGTTTGCCAAATGCCTTTTGACAGGATATTTGCAAACCTGGGCCTTCTTTCTTTAGCTAGGTTGATATCTTACAGTTTGCCTTGCCATTAAATGACGTTGAAAACTCTGCTCTCGTTTTTCTCATTTTAAAGAAAGGGGATTTTGTTTGTGTCACTTAAACATTTTCAATTGAGCAGAAATTTGGCACAGGTCATTTGTGATGAGAACATTGCAAGTCACTCTTTTTTTTAAATATTTCATATTGTTCAAATGGCATGATAACACGAGGATCATTTTCCCAGTGAAAGCACTAGAGAAACAGATGAACACAGTTGTTCTATAAAGAGCGGTGTAACCCACGGTAGCGTTGTGTACGTCCACATGAGTGAGCAGGAGTGACATCATCACTCACCCCCAGGAAGATGTTCTTGGAGGAGTCGAAGCCCGCCGCGTAGATGCGGGCGGTGTGGGGGGCGCTTCGCTCGCACATGATGCGGCAGGCGTAGCGGGAGATGGTGCTCTGGGCCGACTGCCCTCCTCCTCCTCCTCCTCCTCCTCCCACCCCCTCCCCCGCCGCCCCCTGGCCCCCCCCTCCACTGCCCCCCCCTCCACTGCCCCCCGCTGTGTCTGTCACCACAAAGTCTATCATGTTCTCCGTGGACCGGCCAATCTGCCAGAGAGGAAGACAGGGTTAGAGTAGTTAACTAGTAGTTAACTAGTGAGGATGAGCCTCTTCATGTACCAGGGTTAGAGTAGTTAACTAGTAGTTAACTAGCGAGGATGAGCCTCTTCATGTACCAGGGTTAGAGTAGTTAACTAGTGAGGATGAGCCTCTTCATGTACCAGGGTTAGAGTAGTTAACTAGTAGTTAACTAGTAGTTAACTAGTGAGGATGAGCCTCTTCATGTACCAGGGTTAGAGTAGTTAACTGGCAAAGCTCAAACTACAAGACAGTTGAGGTACACAATATAGACAG
Source organism: Lota lota (assembly GCA_026745465.1). Lineage (NCBI taxonomy): Eukaryota > Metazoa > Chordata > Actinopteri > Gadiformes > Lotidae > Lota > Lota lota. Next base: position 1,190,510 of record JACYXH010000232.1, read on the forward strand.
TATGTGCTACATTATTGAAACTAAACATTGTGGACCATTATAAATAGCAACACATGATACAGTATAATGAAGTCACTGCAGTATGCAGATAACCTACCTGGACGAAATGGCATGGGCCCGTGTGTGTGTGTGTGTGTGTGTGTGTGTGTGTGTGTGTGTGTGTGTCTCTCACCTGAAACATGTCTGTGTTGGTGTCATGAGTGTACTCCACAATGACAGAGTGGCTCCGTGACAGAGTGTACGAGATGCTGTGCTGGCTTTTGTTGCTGAGGGCCTGTCCAACACACACACACACACACACACACACACACACACACACACACACACACACACACACACACACACACACACACACACACACACACACACACACACACACACACACACACACACACACTTAGCGGACGCTTTTATCCAAAGCAACTTACAATAAGTAAGACACACACACATTATCCCGGGTCTACATGGGCAGCTGTGTTGTTATCATTATAGTTATTATAATCATCATCATCATTACATGCTTTTTAACAGAGAACAAAATATTTGATCATAATTACTAGATCATTTAGCCCAATATAAAACTCTTGTCCAGTCGTCACAGCTAGCACTTCTGTAATCGCAGGTTCGGTTTCCTTCAGAAGCCGCTTAAAGACCACAGCCGCTTCCTTCCCCGACAGCTGTGGACCTGCCATTACCTTCTCCTTAACGAACCTCGTTAAGGCTCACCTTGGACACCAGCGGCGTAGAGATGTTGTGGATGACGTCGGGTTTGACGCCGTTAGCCTTCGGCCTCTTGTACAGCGCCAGCCGGCTCCTCCGCCGGCCCTTGTCGCCATTGGACAGCGACCCGTTGTGCCTGCGAACAGCGCGTGGGGGTCAGTGGTCAGTCACTTTCTGTACCCTGGGGTCAGGCTGAAGGGTTATAGGTCAGCTTTCTGTACCCTGGGGTCAGGCTGAAGGGTTATAGGTCAGCTTTCTGTACCCTGGGGTCAGGCTGAAGGGTTATAGGTCAGCTTTCTGTACCCTGGGGTCAGGCTCAAGGGTTATAGGTCAGCTTTCTGTACCCTGGGGTCAGGCTCAAGGGTTATAGGTCAGCTTTCTGTACCCTGGGGTCAGGCTCAAGGGTTATAGGTCAGCTTTCTGTCCAAAAGAGGCTGCCTACTGAAGTGTTTGAAGCCAGAGGATATTTCTTTATGATTATGGACCGTGAAGCGCTGCCTGAGTTTGTAGCTCATGTAGTTATGACTATAGTATGATGATTCAATATGCCCACATTGAAATGCATGAGCGTTATTCATATTCCAAGGGGTTGTATCATGCCGCCTTCTAGATCTGCACTAAATGCATGAATGTGTGGAGTTCCCCTCTTTAAACACCCACTTCCAAACACATGGCGTGCTTTTAAAAGCAACCCTCAGGCCACCAGAAGGGATTTAAATGTCCACCTCATGCAAATATTAACGCGCCACAAAGAAACCAAATAGCTTTCAGAAAACCAAATATTCTCAGAGGAAGTCATTTGGGATTTTCACATAAACATGCTGTGTACTTTTAATCCCAATAACACTGTTATACTATTAAAAGAAAATGAAATACGGATAAATTACCTATTGTTTAGCTGCAGCAACACTTGGCACAACGCCACATTTAGCATCAACTAGCAATCCTGATCCAGTCATGGTTTAATCCGAGAATACTTTACCCCGCCCTCCCCCCTCCCCAAATGACTCCCCCTCACACACTTTGCTTTTGTGAGACATCCCTTCGGTTTGTTTGTGTGATGGTTTGTGACTTTGTGCGGTTTAAGCAACGTTCTGGCTCACTGACAAACCAAACGGGTATGGAGGTGCAAGCAGGTGCATGCAGCTCCACCCCTGCTCTGACTTCATACACTGTGTACTGTACAGCGATTCCAATATCCACTTGGTCTTATTTATTCAATTAGGGCATTTCATGAGAGGGCACTCACAAAAATATTCCTCTAGTAATATCAGTCAATACACTAGAATTACTCAAACATCTAGATTCGTTGGTCAGAGGTACAATGGATAGAGTAGAATTGTTGTGGAACTTTAGAAACCTATAAAGTGTTGTGGAATTTAGAAAGTACCCTGATATGATGTCAACTGTAACTGTTTGCGCTAATAAAATATATAAATACCAAAGAAACGACTTACCTTGCATTTCTTATCTCTAAGGCTACTCTGCATTCTCTACAGTTATTTCTTTTTAAACTACAGCACTTTCATTTTTTTTGGGGAACTTCTCCAATTTATATATATGTGTGTGTGTGTGTGTGTGTGTGTGTGTGTGTGTGTGTGTGTGTGTGTGTGTGTGTGTGTGTGTGCTTTGTTCTGTTTGAACAATAGGATGTTATTCGCTTTCTGGGTGGCCATGCAAATTTGAACCGCAATTTCTGAAAAATGTAATTTCAATGTCATTAAAATGTTGTCGTTTCATGTGCGCTCCTGGCACAGAGGACTTTATTGACTCTCTTCTGAACCACGACTGTGTGGGGGGGGGGGGGGGGGGGGGGGGGTACCCACCCTAAGACGATGAGCTCCCCATACTTGACGGGCTCCTTGTCGCCTGGGAAGACGGCGTCGTGCGGGCCGGTGTTGAGGGGGGGGGGCGGCTGGCTCTTGTTGCAGGACGGGCGCAGCTCCAGAGACGGGGCGGGACAAAGGGCCTCCGAGCTACCCTCCAAAACCATCCCCTCCGGCCACGACAGGGGCCCACAGCTGGAGGCACGGGGGGGGAGGGAGGGAGAGAGGGAGAGAGGGAGAGAGGGAGAGAGGGAGAGAGAGAGAGAGAGAGAGAGAGAGAGAGAGAGAGAGAGAGAGAGAGAGAGAGAGAGAGAGAGACAGAGACAGAGACAGAGACAGACAGACAGAGACAGAGAGACAGAGAGACAGAGAGAGAGAGAGACAGAGACAGACAGAGAGACAGAGAGAGAGAGAGAGACAGAGAGAGAGACACAGAGAGAGAGACAGAGACAGACAGAGACAGAGATAATCCCCTATTAATGTCAAAAACCTCAAAAATACTTTATGTAAAACATAAGATAATACCAATCATTTAAATGTTTTGACTATGAAAATGCATGTTTTTGGGCATGAAGAGAGTGAGAAAGAGAGAGTGAGAGAGACACATGCACACACAGTGGAAAACTATTTGAATAACAAAGTGTTCCCAATGCAAACAAGCAGCATCTGTGAACGATTCTCCTTAACTCCTGGCTTCCCAGCATGAGGTTCTCCTACTGGGCACAACCAAACAACCATGCCATTTCTCCACCAGTTCTACGGTAGAGTGAATCAAGGAACATCACAGAACCCTTTCCCACAATAAATACAATCCAAATATGTTTCTTATAGTGAATATGCCCCTTCTCTGACCAGAAACCAACATGTACGTTTTTATTATTTGTATTAATTTTTATTATAACAGTGAATGCGTAGCAAGTGGTATTGTCATCAAATATAGTAATTTCTAAACTTCCAGAACCGAATCCAGCCCATCAGTCCACTAACCCAAAGATCAGCAGGAAACGGTGGGCTTAATGTGTGTCATTACTGACAACATTGCTGGAAACGGTCCCATTCCTAAAAGTGCTGTGAGTTCTGCTGACCCAGGGCCGTCCTATAATGATACTATTACTAATAACAACAGGACTGGGCCATGGCGCTCAGCCTTTATTTCCCCTCGCTGTGTCACTAAACAAACCCTATACATCTGCTACACTGGCCCAGCTCTAGCACCTATCATAACCTCACATTTCCTCCCTTTGTGTGGAAGTGTTCGAATTGAGCTTCTGGGACCCATTTTGGAAAATGCTGCAAATGAAAAAGAAAACGAGTCTTTGACGTGAAACATGGAGGAAGCAGAGACCAGGGCACAACCTGCGTCCCCACACCATTCTCTAGAAGCACTGCCATTTCAAAAGCTTTCACCGCTAACAGCCAGATAGGGTCCATCGACTACCTCTGTCTTAACAAAGCCATCGGCAGCATCCCCAGAGGCCCAGACCCAACAGGAAGGGCAGAGCTGGATCAACATTATTGGCTTTCATTTGCACAGCATTTATTTTATTGGCATGGAACTTCAGAGTGTTCTCAGGTAGCTGCTAATTAAAGCGCACACAGACACACATTCTCGCTCACACACTCTCACTGAATACACACAGACTCTTGTGTACACACACCACACTCACTATCGCACACTCACATACACAAATAAAGCACATTGTCATTTAATTATGAAAAGGTTTCTTGTCCACGATAGCGTTTGAACCTTCCTGAGTCATCATGTCCCTGCGTAGATCATCACTACGGCTTTAGCCTTCATCTTGTTATGTAAAAACAAGGGCCTGGTTCTAAGTGGTTTAACACGCTCTCCCAAAACCTATTATTAATCAACCGTGGGCGAGAGACCACCTACACACACAGAGCGGCCCTGCAGGCGCTGTAGGAGCCTTGTTCTTCCTCTGTTGATGAAATAACAGGCGCTCCGGGTACGGCGCTCCGGGTACGGCGCTCCGGGGTACGGCGCGACGCGGTACGGCGCTCCGGGGTACGGCGCGACGCGGTACGGCGCTCCGGGGTACGGCGCTCCGGGGTACGGCGCGACGCGGTACGGCGCTCCGCGGTACGGCGCTCCGGGTACGGCGCTCCGGGGTACGGCGCGACGCGGTACGGCGCGACGCGGTACGGCGCGACGCGGTACGGCGCTCCGGGGTACGGCGCTCCGCGGTACGGCGCGACGCGGTACGGCGCGACGCGGTACGGCGCGACGCGGTACGGCGCGACGCGGTACGGCGCGACGCGGTACGGCGCTCCGGGTACGGCGCTCCGGGGTACGGCGCTCCGGGGTACGGCGCTCCGCGGTACGGCGCGACGCGGTACGGCGCGACGCGGTACGGCGCTCCGCGGTACGGCGCTCCGCAAAAGGTTTCAGAAGGAGTGACTGGTAAAAAATGAATCCTCTATTCACGTTGACGATTATTTGACTGTCGCGGTCTTTAAGAGGCTTCACAGGCACATAAGCACAGGGATGAGAGATAATGGTAAGAGTCCCATATGGGTCATTTGTATTTTAGGATATCCGTCCAGGACTACATTACCCACAAGTCTACTTCAAGATTTCTAATGGCCCCCAACGAATGGAACACATCTCCTAATAATCCGATGATGGACGGCAGGGAGCCGGCTGCCTTTTCATTAGCTCTATTGCCCTCCATCAGCCCTCCCCGGATATTGAGCTGGCAGATGGGGGTGGGGAGGCGGTGTGAGTGGCTCATAAGGTAAGAGAAGAACAACGTTGAGGACATCATAGGAAGGACAGTGTGTGATGTGTGTATAGAAAAATGCATGTTTGGAGCTAAAACCATGACCTTTTAGCCATACTTAATCAGCCCCCCCCAGTCAGTGTCATCCTGTGTGTGAGGGTGCATCTCTCTCTCTCTCTGATGCTAGAGACACACCATGGAACACATCGATTATGAGAGGGAGAGGACATAAAGAGAGAGAGAGGGGGAGAGGGAGAGCAGGCGAGATCGACTGCCCAGAGTGTGTGTGTGTGTGTGTGTGTGTGTGTGTGTGTGTGTGGGGTCTCTTTGTGTCTGTGCATGTGGCTGAGCTACGAGTGCCGCCAGGCGCGTCCATGTCTGTGCTTCTGGCAGGGTGATGGATGGCCTGCTTCTGTGTGCCACGCATTTTCTAATCAACCCACAGCCACGTCCTAGGGGTGGGGGGAGAGAGAGAGAGAGAGAGAGAGAGAGAGAGAGAGAGAGAGAGAGAGAGAGAGAGAGAGAGAGAGAGAGAGAGAGAGAGAGAGAGAGAGAGAGAGAGAGAGAGAGAGAGAGAGAGAGAGAGAGAGAGAGAGAGAGAGAGAGAGAGAGAGAGAGAGAGCAGCGAGCGAGAGCGAGAGAGAGAGAGAGAAAACAAAGAGCCGCCTGACAATAGAAGACAAAGCAGGAGGAGGAGAGGATAGCAGAAGATAGCGAGATGAAAGAAAGGAAAGAAACACTATGGTCCATAGTGAGAGAAGAGGCTGAGTGAGGAAGACACTGGACTGGAATAGGTCTCAGGAACCCCAGTACACACACATCCCATCATAACACAGTGAAACACCGCTCTTTATTGTACTAAATCCCACTCCTCAGTAGTAGTACACCCCCCACCACACACACACACACACACACACACACACACACACACACACACACACACACACACACACACACACACACACACACACACACACACACACACACACACACACACACACACACACACACACTTATGGTGCATTATTGTCTTCCTAAATTTGTAGTTTATATCCCATTTTCCCCTGTGCTTTTTTGTTTTAATATGATTCTCATTATGGACGAATGACAGATGATGAAGGCAGTGCTTACTGTTCTCATATCCAAAGGCCCCAAAACAAGAGCGTTACATAAAGAACAATGCTGCAATAATGTGAGACTCCTTAAAATACTGGCCCTGGAGCACAATGCACGCTTCAGCATCACACAAATCTAACCCAGGCCCCTCTACTTATATGCACACTATATCTATATGGTAAGCATCAGCTTTAAGCCCTATGGGAATTAATGCAAGAAAACCTCTCTGCTACATACAAAATAAAAAAGTGTGCTAAAATCAGATAGAATGCCTATAAGTATCATTCAGAACTAGAAGTGTGCTAAATTCAGCTCATATAAGTCAGGACTATAAGTATACTAGATTCATCTAGCATAACTCAGGACAAGAAGTGTGCTAGATTCAGCTTGTATAAGTCAGGACTAGAAGTGTGCTAGATTCAGCTTGTATAAGTCAGGACTAGAAGTGTGCTAAATTCAGCTAGTAAGTCAGAATAGGTTGTGTACCACTGAGTGAAAGTCAAGGAATCACTCAGCATTGCATGTGTGAGGATAGCGTATTTTTGTCAAATAAAAAACTAAACTGAGTATTGTACCAAATAAAGCCAGAGAAGTAAGGATGGAAGCACAGGTAGTTGGGTCCTTAGGACGGTTTGCATATCAGACTGAGTTACATCACATGGGTCTCTCTCTCTCTCTCTCTCTCTCTCTCTCTCTCTCTCTCTCTCTCTCTCTCTCTCTCTCTCTCTCTCTCTCTCTCTCTCTCTCTCTCTCTCTCTCTCTCTCTCTCTCTCTCTCTCTCTCTCTCTCTCTCTCTCTCTCTCTCTCTCTCTCTCTCTCTCTCTCTCTCTCTCTCTCACATACAACCATAATATAACAACGCACATACAGGCAGGATATACCCTAGTGGTTAAGCTGCTGGGCTTGCAGCCTCAATGTTCTGGGTTTGAATCCCCATGCCTGCAGTCTACCTGTAGGCATCCTTGAGTAAGAGGCCTACCTCATAATTAATGACATACCAATTAAAAATAAATCATTGTAGGTTACTCTGTAAAATAAAAAAACATTGGCTAAAATAACTCAATAGTAAAACAGCTGAATGAGACAAAGAGCTAAAAATAGCAACATACTATATATGTATACATCCATCTTGACAAGCAGGTAGAAGCATTGCTTTTTTTATCTCACCGTTGAGACGATCGAAGATGCAAGCAACTGCCATGCAAGCAAGTCTTTAAGATGAGGGGAATGAATGACACATCACAACAATCAGATACATCCCTAAAAATAGACCACTGTTTGAGTCAGGACGGCTCCATCTGCCCTACCTCCACCTCATCCCCACCAACAACCCCACCCCACTGGAGAAACCAAGCCTTGGGTGTACCCAAAACCTACGGAAATAGGGCACATTTGCCTGGGGGGGGGGGGGGGCAGTGTGTCACAAACTGGGATCAGCAGCCGAATGAGTCAGAGAGCCATCTATAGAAATGCCACCTGAACTCATTGAGAGATACCTGAATACCTCACAAAGGGGCGCGGCCTTATTGTCTTCAAGAAATGACATCCAATCAGATTAAACAACTTCAGTGACGCTCGCTTTCAACATGCTTGAGGCCAGTTTGAGGGTCAAAGGGTGAACCAGCATGGTTACAATATGTCACCACTAATAGTTTGACATGTCCTACTGACGTTACATAGTGACACCTGTACGGTCTCTCCCACCACTGTTAAAGCCATGGTAGACCTGCCACACCTGGCAACCCAAGTAATACTCCTCACCCAATCAAAGGACTCTCCTCCCACTCATCCTCCTAACACTGGTTTCCTGATTCCATTCCCTAACACTGGTTTCCTGATTCCATTCCCTAACACTGGTTTCCTCTTCTTTTTCTGTTAAATTTCCTCATAGTTCTGTTTCCACATGTTCCCCTCTCAGTCCCACCTATAACCCTAATTATTTGGTCCATCCTTTATTTTCTTTGTATTCTAAATATTAGGGGTGTGCCTAGTGAAACTGACCAGTCCACAAAGGCTGCACCCAGCAAACCAGACACCATCATATCTGGTTTATTCCACGTTCCCCTCAGGGGGCTGTTTTACTAGATTCCCTCCATGGTTATGTGTCACGTCATGTGTGTAATGTTTCATGATAGGTAGGTTCTTTTTTTGTAACCTGACCCTATTGGTGTACGTGAAGTTTGGAGGTGGGGTCTGTTGACAATAATAAACTAGACAGGGCTCCCACTTGTGGGAGCACCCTATAGGGCCCTAATGAGCGTGTAAGTCAGACTACATCGGAAAAGCTCTGTCATTTCCCAGGTGAACGCTATCCTCATTTATGTCATTCTACCTTCAATCCCCCAACTAACAGCGTAAGAGTTGAGCCATCTTGCGCATTACATCTCCGAGTGATTAGGCCTACTCGGTGGCCCTATAAAAAGGCCATCTCTGCTAACCATAAGCAATCTGGAACAATCGAGGACAATACGAGACGACTCATAAGAAAATGCAATCAAAACACACACACACAACAGGTTCATCAATCGCTGCTGAACACAAAGGGAAGTGTGCGTAATGATAGCCTACGCTCTCTCATCATGCCCATTGTTGTTTATGTGCGCGACTTCTCCAGCGGATTGCATTTTTCTGTATTACACACACTACTTAAGACGGGGTATTTATGACGACTGTTATCTAACCAAGACAAAGCCTCTGTAGAGAGAATAGACAACAACATTAATCCTTATAACATCTGTCACCTATCCAGGCCTATGACATCAAAGGTGTTTGCCATCGTAGGCTATAGGAAGACGTGTTGTTTTCCTCTAGAATTAAGCTTTGAAGGCGGGTACACAATGGAACAGACAAACAATAATCACTACGTTCATCACCATCATCCTCTTCATCACCACCATCATCACCTCATGAAACCACCAACAGACTCCTTGTCATACTGGCAACGTAGGAACAATAAGGGAGAGAAAGGGGAAACTACCCATAGCATTTATGCATAGAAATACAAAGGAAAAGGTGGCAACATAAAATGAACAGGCTACCCGCTGATGTTTGACGAGCGTGGTCCGGCGGCTTGCAGTTCCCTGGGTCGTCAGTCCCCGTACGGCCTTGAAATCGAGAAGCGTTGCGTTAAAATAACACTGGCGAAAGGGACTTGTGTAGAACAACCATAGGACCGCACGGTCTGCATTGCCTCATCGAACGCGTTGTACACCACGATACGCGTCTCTCTCCGGAAGACTAGTCACGATCCAGACGTCCCGCTCGGTGTCACGCCTTTCTGCCAGCGCTCGAAACTAAATAGAAGGGTTAGAGAAAACGCGGAGTCACACACACGCGCACACACTCGGGCTCGCACTAAATTGGTCCCTTCGGTTGGTCACAAGGATTCCGTGCTCCTTGCGTAACTCCGCCTTCAGATTTTCACAACATTCTAGCTCCGCCCACAGCCCGCCCACGCGCCGCTGTAAGAACGCAGACTGTTGAGGGCTGGAGGCCGAGATGCGCGCTCCACAGCAGGCTCCGCTCCGCGTCGTCTGTGCTAATAGGCTAACATACGTGGTCAACCGTGTGAGTGAAAATATAAGACAAGAACTGAGCTTTCTTGTCTTTCCACATACGAAATTACGGTCCGAAATGTGAGGATTTGACTTTCTGCTATTTGAAACGAAAGATTACGTCACATAACACCTTGTTACACCACACGGCCAATGGGACCTTTTCCCTGTTTTCGGTTGTTTCACCTCAGAACGGCGTATTTTTACGACGCAGATTTATGGAAGAGTAATATGTTGCACCAATAAAATAATGGGCAACAACAATTTTTTTCATGTTGCAGTTTGCAGTTGCTGACATCTACAGGTGTCACTGGATGAAGCAGGTGTATGCGGCAGTGCGTGATGACGTAGAAATGCAGCGCCATACGAAAAAAGGCTCCGTAGCACGTCAGCTTACCTTGTTTTGAAGAGGCATAAACAGGCAATTACGGAGCTATATCGTTTCGAATGTTTTCCGCGTTGGATGGTGAAGAAACCGATCTATTGCGAAATTATAACTCCTTTTTATATGAGCCACTGATCCATTTCCCTCGCCATGGTAGAGGATGACGAGTTATTCTCCTCACATCGAGAGGACATGGATCTGAATGGCGAGTTCGTACCCCCGGACGCGCTGTGCTGGATATCCGTCTTTTCCTGCTTACTACTCGCATGTTCTTATGTGGGGAGTTTATACGTATGGAGAAGTGACCTACCAAGGTACGGTTTTAGTTTAAGCGCTTAAGACTGCAACTGCCTAGCACGGATTGTAGCCTATGTTTTGTGTTGGCTATTAACCTGCTAACTTCCTGTTGCATAAGGAAACGTGATAATACAGACTCTCTTCAAGTCCCTGCAGCTCGGCTGGCGATGACTGCTGACATGTTATTTGTTGTTGATGATGACGTATTTAAACGGTACTCTATCCTCCACCCCTCTCTCCCTGTATCTGCACCGCATGACAGGGATCACCCAACGGTGATCAAGAGGCGCTTCACAAGTGTGCTGATAGTATCTGCGCTCTCACCTGCTTTTGTGTGGACATGGAAGGAATTCACAGGTGTCCGGGTGAGTTACTGTCTCAGATGCTAATGATTGGGCTTCGAAGTGACATGTAATGCATGCAAGGCCATTAACTGTGTGTGTGTGTGTGTGTGTGTGTGTGCGTGTGCGTGTGCGTGTGCGTGTGTGCATCAGCCCACTCCCTCCCTGCTGGCTCTGATGGGGATCCGCTTTGAGGGTCTCATTCCTGCCGTCATACTTCCCCTGCTGCTCACCATGGTAACACACTCACTGGGATGTGTCTCATGTAGGCTGTACAGATCAGGTGGGAAATCCCACCTTTTTCCAGAGTAAACTCCGGTCAGCATTTTGCAAAACAAAACTTTTTTTTTCATGTTTTATGAGAATCCGATTATTTGATCCATAATGTGTAATCGTAGTGTGGAGTTTGTATGAGAAGTGTCCCTATTGGCTTTACAGCACAGCTACTATGAGGATCAATGTTCAAGTTAGTTGACTGGCCAGTGTTGTGTAAGCTGCCAGTAGGTACTTCCAAAATGATGTCATTTGTCTATGATAGCATCGAGTAGCCAAGTGTCAAGTAATGAGGTTCCTTGATAGATTTATGAATCGTTTGTGTGCATAACTGTGTAGAATGTAAGGTTTGAGAAGCAGCTACCCTACCTCACGAAGCTGTGTTTGAAAGCTAATTTAGTGGCCAATAAATAAGGCAATTGTGTAACAATGTGTGTATTGCAGTGGACAAAGGTAGGGCAGCAACTAAAACCATGCAACTCTGCACACAAAGACACGGTTACTTTTGCATGATCCTATCAAAACTGACCATCCTCCTCCTGTTTGTTCCATGCTAATACGTCCTATTAGGGAACTAAGGTGTGTCATGGTCCTCTCAAGCAATGCTTGGTCATACTGAGCATGTCTCTGTGCACCAGGTCCTCTTCCTGGGGCCTCTGATCCAGCTGGCCATGGACTGTCCCTGGAGCTTCATGGACGGTGTACGAGTAGCTCTTGGTGAGAAAAAGTATATTTTATTTTACTAACGATGGAGTAAAGAGCATTTGCAGGTTGGCATCACCGAGTTAATAAATGTAAGGGAGTAGCCAATTAAATTTCCTTGGAGTCCAGACGTGCAAATAACTTTAAAGAGGGGCATCTTCCCCCTTCTTCCTCCTAACGCGTCTCACTTCCTCCTTCTCGTCCCCCTCCTTCCTCCTAACGCGTCTCACTTCCTCCTCCTCTCCTAACCGCAGACCCGTGGTTCTGGAGCCTGTGTGCCAGCGACATGCGCTGGCTGAGGAACCAGGTGGTGGCCCCCTTCACGGAGGAGCTGGTGTTCAGGGCCTGCATGCTGCCCATGCTGGTGCCCTGCGCGGGCCCCGCCCTCGCCGTCATCACCTGCCCCCTCTTCTTTGGCGTGGGTGAGTGGGATCGCTAGCACTCTCTCCAGACCCTATATCCGTAGTGCGTCCTACTCACTCAACTTTTGTTGCTTCCATTAATGTTAGCGGCAGAATTCCCCAAAAACGTTAAAAAGAAATTCTTCTTATGCAGCAGTGATTCTCACTTATGAAACTTGGCTGACACTGAATTGAGGAAAAACAATCAATATATACAGATTCCCCCATTTATATTCAGTCAGTGGCTTTCCAGTAAGTTATCTCTTTTTGATAGTCTATGCAGAAATCGCCTATCACAGCCAGCCAGAGATTCTTTGTCATATGGGTTGAAGCCAAAAATAGTCCTTGCATTGGTAACTGCTGGAAAAGCAGCATTTGACATGCGCAAAATATTGTTTCAGAGTCGGCTAAGACGAACGATATTGTTAAATCTCTAGCCAAAAGCTGATTTATGTAACTGTCCAACAATCAGTGTAAAGTTAATTCCATCATCTTCATAAGTCATGACACCATTATTATTATTAGTCTTTTCACAGGCCGTAAATTGTCTATCCCCACCCTGCAGGCTTAAACCTTATGCGATCATTATCACTGCACATCATCCTATATGCATGTTTAAATAAGCGATATGCTTCTCTTTACCAGCCCACTTTCACCACGTCATCGAGCTGCTGCGCTTCAGACAAGGGACTATCTCTGGGATCTTCATCTCGGCAGGTGAGCAGGTCTGGCCCTGGTGGCCACAGGCATTCTGTCTGGGATGGGTGGGCCATGAGTCAATGATCTCTCTCTTCCCCCCCTCCTCATCTCTCTGGTGTGCTGCAGTCTTTCAGTTTTCCTACACAGCAGTGTTTGGGGCCTACACCGCCTTCATCTTCATTCGAACTGGTAAGGGCCCTGAACTCCAGTAGCTCCCACATTAAATACGGATGTTGAATAGTCTACATATAATTTGATTGCAATGGAAATGATTTCTCACATCCGTCAATTAAGCCGAATATCATAAACTTTTGGATACTTTTCATGAATGTATCAAACTATTATATCTCGGTGTAAGAAGCGATGTTGCTGTCCAAGTTATGGATTTTCTAATTTTCTTGTGTTAAGCTCCAGCACCAATGGTACAAACAACAAATATTTCCCCACCAACCCCGCCCCCCCTCTCTGCGGTGTTCCTCAGGGCACCTGATCGGGCCTGTGATGTGCCACTCCTTCTGCAACTACATGGGCTTCCCCGCCGTCAGCGCCGCCCTGGATCACCCCCACCGCACCACGGTACTGGCCTGTTACCTGCTGGGCGTCTGCCTGTTCTTCCTCTTCCTCTTCCCCCTGACGGAGCCCGCCTACTACAGCCCGCCCACCCCCGTCTGCACCTTGGCTCCCCGCCTCACCTCGCTGTGTTCGTCCTGAGCCCCCCCTCCCCTTGTCTCCTGAGCCTCCCCTTGTCTCCTGAGCCCCCCCTTGTCTCCTGAGCCCCCCCTCCCCTTGTCTCCTGAGCCCCCCCTTGTCTCCTGAGCCCCCCCTCCCCTTGCCGCCTGGCTAGGGTCTTGGATCTAGCCTGGTGGGAAGGCTTTGCCCTGGAACCCTCCCCAGTGCCAGCCTATTCAGAGGGGCGGGGGTTAAGCCAGACATGCTACATGCTACCTCGCAGTAAAGCCAAGTCTAATGGTGGTGGCATCGCCATCCAGGGGTCATGATGGGTCACTAGGTGTTGAAGCCCAGGGTCACTGGGTGGTAACATTGACCAGTGCTGCTGAAAGCTTTCTGGACGCATAACTGTTGGCGAGGGGGACATGGTTCTTTCGAGAGTTACCGTGGAAATACTGAAATTGTTATTGCAATTACTCTTTATGATTGGCTGAAATAGTGCAGGGTTTGATTGGCACGTGGCATCACTAGGCACTAGTTTTATGATCCAATGTGTTTGTTGTCTAGAGTGACCCCCACTAGATGACCTATGTTTGAATTAAGTTTGCTGCTCTCTCATGGGGACCAGTCATAAAGCTATGACACCATACAACCATTTGATTCCAATAAACAATCATCCAAAGTGTTCAAAATTCAGAAGGAGACAACCATTTTTTTTTAACAATTGTTGCTGAAAATGTGATGCCAACAGCAACTTTATATTATTATTATTAAAATAACCCATTTTTTGAGCCGTGAGTTCAGACCAAAGGTGATTCTGGCCCCAGGTGGCCCCAGAGTAACAACTACCACTGCTCGTTACAGGTGACGCCTTTTTATTTCCACATTTCTTTTTGAGGTACTTTTGTAGTCGGCCGCCAACCCAACAGCAAGCCCCCAATGCTTTCACTTTGCCAAGAGTGTGTGAGTGTGAGTGTGTGTGTGTGTGAGTGTGTGTGTGTGTGAGTGTGAGTGTGAGTGTGTGTGTGTGTGGATGTGTGAGTGTGAGTGTGAGTGTGAGTGTGTGTGTGTGTGTGTGTGTGTCCATGCTTTACGTATAGGCTACAAGAGTTAACCACCTAACCTTGACAATGTGGACGAGGGTCTTTTAGTTCATTTGTTTTACGCTGGTTTCCATAATTGAAATACAGATTAGGGGGAAATCCCCAAGTGACTGATGACATTAAACTTCTTAAAGAATGAAGTTTGAATAGCCAATATTTCCTCCAGTAAGACAGACGTTGGTCCATTGTAGAGTTGGAATATGTCTGGTCAGGTCCGCGAGGTCCCGTGTTACATTCAGTTTCTTCATTTCCTAAAGTAAATGTCGGGATTGCTGATTTCATCCAACTGTGGAACTGACACAAGGAAACACTTTGTAGGTTGTGGATGCTCAACTGGAATGCATTAGACGATCATTATTTACCTGTGGTGTACATGTTTTGACTATGTAAATGTGGGCTTCTCTGAGCAGGTGTATCGCTGACCACTGGGCATTGTATAAGCTCTGAGCTGTCTGAAAAAGTTGAAATGCGTGTTTTTATTTTGTTTTTTTATAGCAATAAATTATAGTGTGATCTAGGCTAGTGGGATAGAACTACAATTGAGAAGTAGAAATGGTAGCAACAGTGCTGTGTACGGTGCTTTGAGTGTTAAGCTGCACTTGCTATATCTCTCCACCAGAGGGCAACAGAGTATTGTCTGTGATGGAGGCCCTCCAGTTTAAAGGGTCTCCTTGCAATTTAACTTGGGCTCAGTCAACCGTCATTGCAAAAACCAGTTGACTCCCCATGTGCTTTTCTATTTGTATATAATTGCTTCTGGGTTGCCTCTTGTAGATCCCAGTAGAGTAGGGTTAGTTACTGGGATCTAGTCCCAGTAGAGTAGACTGATGCATAGATGAGTGAATGCGTCAGTCTACAAACTCGCCTCCATCTGACATCACTCTACTCCGTGATCACATGATCCCCTCCCCCCTCTTGATTTTCAATCCCCAACGTTCACAGACCCCAAATTGGTGCTTGACTCAAAGATTAAAATTTCACGTAGCAACAAAGTAGGCAATGCTTGCATCAGACTATATTTTTATCATCCTCAATCCTCACCTCGTTCCAGAGAGGGTGGAAGCTTTCTGGGCAGCTACTTGGTGAATGGCATGTTACAGAATCCTGTTCTATGAATCTTTTGGTGCGTAGATTAACATTACAATCCAGGCAAGGCCATCTTGCTCTGTGCTCAACAACTGTTGAAGGTCACATTTATCACCCATCAAGATGTGCTTTTATTTGTTTTGGACTCTGCTGCTTTTGTGCTTTTATTTAAAAAAAAAGAATGAAATGTTCCTGTTCCTTACTTGAATTCGATGTGAAATTATATGACACTGGGTGTGAAGCGTCATCTCTCCCTCACGTACTGAACAAAGACACCGGCATATTTCTTTTCTGCAGAACTTAATTCAAGAACCATCTGCATGTATGCTGAACGGACACAAGAATCTATTTTTGCTAAGTTATATGCAGCTCTGCAATTTTAATATCACAAACCACCAAAAGACAGGTTTATAATTGGCCATCTTATAAATGATGAACTTCAGATGTTTGTACCGAGTGCTATATTTTGTAGTCAGATCTATTTTGGAGATTGCTATCAGATTGTACAGACATCTCTGCATGTGTTCTATGTTCCACAATGCAATGATCCGGGGACTCCTCCCGTTGGTCAGAAAGCCTGTTTTAATATGCCATTCTTTTACAGTCTTGGACATCTCATACTGTAAATAAATATTCATACAAAAAAAAGATTAGGTTTGTATTCCTATCACCGTTGACCACTACTCTTTCATAAGTCTGACATACATGTTGATGTAAGAGTGCAGCAGCCTAGTCACTGAATACAAGCAATGAAGTGATTTCACATGTCCTCAATGTGGTCTGGAGGTGTAATCAAAGCCTCCAGTGCCTAGTTGATGAAAGCTTATGGCTTCCCTGTTGCAGTTTCTCATTACAATTGTAATGTAATACATTGCAAGTTGAATTGGATATGATTATCACTTTGATGGACAGAAATTAATCAGCTTAATGCAAGTTTATGTGCACATAATGTGTGGCAAACTGAAGCCACTGAAGACCTCAATTTGTTTTGAATCATATATATATAGATCTATCTATAGCTCTATTAGGTCTACTTAATACCCTTCTCATGTGTTATCTTCAATGTGAAATGTGTAGAACAACAAATGCATTGGTCCACATGTGCAGTATATACAGACTCACTATGCGGTAGACCTGTAGTTAATTGTTAGTAGTTATATAATTAATGAAGTGAGAGTAATCTGGCTGTATGAACACCTAGGCCTACAGTATGTCTATTATTAAATGTCTATTATTAAAGTTGCGGTAGGTACGTTTTGAGAGCTGTAAATAAATCCATTTCTCCATTGAGAAGCATTGCATCCACACACCTGTGGTGAAGCTGTGTGCAAATGTGATTGAAAAGCAAGACGGATTCCTCGACCAGTCAGGGAAGAGATGCCCTAATTGGTCAGAAATCAACTGAATTGTCTCATACAGTGGCAGGCGCGCAGTCAACCAGAACAGATATTCTCAGAGCCTTTCCCTCCAGCACCTTCAATATCCCATTTTTAATATGTCTCTGGGCTCATTTCCAGATGTTTAATTTACGTGTAGTCATTTAACAGAGCGATGCTGAAGCTTCCAAAATCAAATCGACCAGATTGAGTGCAGTAACATGTTATGCACCCATGTAAAATAAAGAAAAGTATCAAGAAAATCCATTTTTGAATCACTTCAACCCCAAAATGAATGCATAATCAACATCATAATGTTCCAGCGCTCACTAACCCCACCTGGGTCTGTTGAATGGGAACAGTGGGCCACTCTGTTTACGTGCACCATGGTGTGGGATGACATTCAGAACAATGGCCAGCATTTGAAATTTGCATCTACAACTGACATCTTATTTCCAATATCCGATGTGAAAGAGAACCAGGCTTATATGCTGGAGAGCAGTTCTATGTATGGACACGATACAGACTTTAATCTTTTCTATTTCTCTATATCGTGTTCTCACTCATCCACCCCGCAAAACCTTCAAGGATTTCTCTCTCTCTCTCTCTCTCTCTCTCTCTCTCTCTCCCTCAATCAAAGAGGGAATCTTTTTTCAAGAGCAGCTGACTCAGAAAGAGAATCAGTCTGAGGAGGAGGAAATGTGAAGTGAGTTTTTCTTTTCTTCCAACAACCAGCAGCTAACTAAGAATGGTCTGGAACCCCTCACCCACCCTGAGTGTTGCATCCTTGACATAATAAGGAGAGTGAAGACCCCCATCGTACCCTACTTTGCATTTCAGACGAGTGAGGGCGACTTCACGTTAAAAGCATATTTCTTCTCCCCCTATAGCCTCAAGGTTGTCTTCTTCCACTCCTAGAAAAGCACCACGCTAACCCTGGATCGCAGCGAACATGTGTATTCACTACTACTACTACTGCTGCTGCTACTACTACTACTAAAGCTACTAATACCACTGCTACTAAAGCTACTACTGCTACTACTAAAGCTACTAATACCACTGCTACTAAAGCTACTACTGCTACTCTACTAATACCACTGCTGCTACTAAAGCTACTACTGCTACTCTACTAATACCACTGCTACTGCTGCTACTGCTACTCTACTAATACCACTGCTGCTACTACTGCTACTCTACTAATACCACTGCTACTAAAGCTACTACTGCTACTCTACTAATACCACTGCTGCTACTAAAGCTACTACTGCTACTCTACTAATACCACTGCTGCTACTAAAGCTACTACTGCTACTCTACTAATACCACTGCTACTACTAAAGCTACTACTGCTACTCTACTAATACCACTGCTGCTACTAAAGCTACTACTGCTACTCTACTAATACCACTGCTGCTACTAAAGCTACTACTGCTACTCTACTAATACCACTGCTGCTACTAAAGCTACTACTGCTACTCTACTAATACCACTGCTACTGCTGCTGCTGCTACTGCTACTCTACTAATACCACTGCTGCTACTACTGCTACTCTACTAATACCACTGCTGCTGCTACTACTACTGCTACTACTAAAGCTACTAATACCACTGCTACTAAAGCTACTACTGCTACTCTACTAATACCACTGCTGCTACTAAAGCTACTACTGCTACTCTACTAATACCACTGCTGCTACTGCTGCTGCCGCTACTGCTGCTGCTGCTACTCTACTAATACCACTGCTGCTACTGCTGCTACTCTACTAATACCACTGCTACTGCTGCTGCTGCTACTCTACTAATACCACTGCTGCTACTAAAGCTACTACTGCTACTCTACTAATACCACTGCTACTAAAGCTACTACTGGTACTCTACTAATACCACTGCTGCTACTGCTGCTACTCTACTAATACCACTGCTACTAAAGCTACTACTGCTACTACTAAAGCTACTACTACCACTGCTACTAAAGCTACTACTGCTACTACTAAAGCTACTAATACCACTGCTACTAAAGCTACTACTGCTACTACTAAAGCTACTAATACCACTGCTACTAAAGCTACTACTGCTACTCTACTAATACCACTGCTGCTACTAAAGCTACTACTGCTACTCTACTAATACCACTGCTACTGCTGCTGCTGCTACTGCTACTCTACTAATACCACTGCTGCTACTAAAGCTACTACTGCTACTCTACTAATACCACTGCTACTAAAGCTACTACTGCTACTCTACTAATACCACTGCTGCTGCTACTGCTACTCTACTAATACCACTGCTGCTACTACTGCTACTCTACTAATACCACTGCTACTAAAGCTACTACTGCTACTCTACTAATACCACTGCTGCTACTAAAGCTACTACTGCTACTCTACTAATACCACTGCTACTACTAAAGCTACTACTGCTACTCTACTAATACCACTGCTGCTACTAAAGCTACTACTGCTACTCTACTAATACCACTGCTGCTACTAAAGCTACTACTGCTACTCTACTAATACCACTGCTGCTACTAAAGCTACTACTGCTACTCTACTAATACCACTGCTACTACTAAAGCTACTACTGCTACTCTACTAATACCACTGCTGCTACTACTACTGCTACTCTACTAATACCACTGCTACTAAAGCTACTACTGCTACTCTACTAATACCACTGCTGCTACTAAAGCTACTACTGCTACTCTACTAATACCACTGCTACTACTAAAGCTACTACTGCTACTCTACTAATACCACTGCTACTACTAAAGCTACTACTGCTACTCTACTAATACCACTGCTACTAAAGCTACTACTGCTACTCTACTAATACCACTGCTGCCACTACTACTGCTACTACTAAAGCTACTAATACCACTGCTACTACTAAAGCTACTACTGCTACTCTACTAATACCACTGCTGCTACTAAAGCTACTACTGCTACTCTACTAATACCACTGCTGCTACTACTACTGCTACTCTACTAATACCACTGCTGCTACTAAAGCTACTACTGCTACTCTACTAATACCACTGCTACTACTAAAGCTACTACTGCTACTCTACTAATACCACTGCTGCTACTAAAGCTACTACTGCTACTCTACTAATACCACTGCTGCTACTACTACTGCTACTACTAAAGCTACTAATACCACTGCTGCTACTAAAGCTACTACTGCTACTCTACTAATACCACTGCTGCTACTAAAGCTACTACTGCTACTCTACTAATACCACTGCTGCTACTAAAGCTACTACTGCTACTCTACTAATACCACTGCTGCTACTAAAGCTACTACTGCTACTCTACTAATACCACTGCTGCTACTAAAGCTACTACTGCTACTCTACTAATACCACTGCTACTACTAAAGCTACTACTGCTACTCTACTAATACCACTGCTGCTACTACTGCTACTACTAAAGCTACTAATACCACTGCTACTGCTGCTACTACTACCACCACTACTGCTACTACCACCACCACCACCACTACTACTACTACTGCTGCTACTACCACCACCACCACCACCACCACTACTGCTGCTGCTACCACCGCCCCTGTAGGCGTTGCCCTGTGCCGAGACGTGGGTAGACTGCTTGCGCCCACTCTCTCTCTATTAAGTGATTTGTAGTATGTGAAAGAAATCTGTCCAATTCAAGAAGCTATCGTGTCGCCCGTCACTTCAAATCTCAGGCGTCGGACCTTATTCGGTCGATCTTGGCTTGGTGTGTCACAAACCATCTGGGACATCATGTGATGCATGCCACCCCACACTCCTTTATTTTGGGGTTTGGACACTAACTTAAAATACAAATAGAAAGTGTTCAGACAATTGTATTTTGTATTCAACAACCGTTCAACCAGTGTAAGGTTCAAGCATGTTTAAAAATTTAACTGAAAAATACTAATTTATAGCTATACATGCTTTGTGTGTGCTTTTGGGTAATCAACTCGATAAAATGCCTGGAAATGAAGGATGCCTTTTGGCCGCAGACGTAACAGCTCTTTCTTTAACAGGTCCTCCTTTAATACTTTCTTTAACAGGTCCTCCTTTAATACTTTCTTTAACAGGTCCTCCTTTAATACTGTCTTTAACAGGTCCTCCTTTAATACTTTTTTTAACAGGTCCTCCTTTAATACTTTCTTTAACAGGTCCTCCTTTAATACTGTCTTTAACAGGTCCTCCTTTAATACTTTCTTTAACAGGTCCTCCTTTAATACTGTCTTTAACAGGTCCTCCTTTAATACTGTCTTTAACAGGTCCTCCTTTAATACTTTCTTTAACAGGTCCTCCTTTAATACTTTCTTTAACAGGTCCTCCTTTAATACTGTCTTTAACAGGTCCTCCTTTAATACTTTCTTTAACAGGTCCTCCTTTAATACTGTCTTTAACAGGTCCTCCTTTAATACTGTCTTTAACAGGTCCTCCTTTAATACTGTCTTTAACAGGTCCTCCTTTAATACTGTCTTTAACAGGTCCTCCTTTAATACTTTCTTTAACAGGTCCTCCTTTAATACTTTCTTTAACAGGTCCTCCTTTAATACTGTCTTTAACAGGTCCTCCTTTAATACTTTCTTTAACAGGTCCTCCTTTAATACTTTCTTTAACAGGTCCTCCTTTAATACTGTCTTTAACAGGTCCTCCTTTAATACTTTCTTTAACAGGTCCTCCTTTAATACAGCAGAAGCAGAGAAAAAATAATTTTGTGAGTTCAGGTATGACAACAGTGGACGCTTTTATAATTGGAAAAACATGGCCTTGTTTGATGTATCTTGTTCCCTGCTGGTCGACACACACTGGTAGAGGGACAGAGGGGGGGGGGGGGGGGGGGGGGGGCAAAACAACACGAGTAGTTCAGGTGTCCATCAAAGCCACGTGTCAATACTTAACATGGAGTAAAGGTTGAGGGGGTGTGATGGTCAGGATCATGTTTGGCACCGTTCAATAAAAACACATTATGAGAGCCACAGATGCATCAAACCATGACAATCCATGACACATCGACAATATCACAACAAATTGTGCGGACCACCTGCCAAGCAATTGCGATCAACCGTAATGCTACAAATGGTGATTTGATGTTTCAGGGACACTTCATTATATACTGAAATTAGAAGAGAGAAAACATAACACTATACATTGAATAAAATACGTATAAATGAAC
Organism: Lota lota; assembly: GCA_026745465.1. Classification (NCBI taxonomy): domain Eukaryota; kingdom Metazoa; phylum Chordata; class Actinopteri; order Gadiformes; family Lotidae; genus Lota; species Lota lota. Next base: position 1,212,972 of record JACYXH010000232.1, read on the forward strand.
TATATATTGCCTAAAGAGTGCATGATATCAAATATATAGAATATTTTTGTAGCAATGTCAGTGATAAGCGCCCCCTGTGTGGTGTGTGTGACCTTTACTGGGCTCCTCCAGACAAGGACACAGGGAGGTGGTGTTGAAACCAGTTTATTGTAGAGTTTGAAGAGAATGATAGATGGTGCTCCATACTGCCATGTAGGAGATCTCTCTCTGAGTGTGTGTGGTGGTGGCTGGTTTAACCTGTACACATTGATTGCTCAATGTGCAACAGGTGTTCAGCCCCACCCAGCTCCAGAGTCCAATCAGTCTGACTCGGCCAGGTGAGGCTGCTGAAACCAGCCATCATCCACACACTCCACAATCTTATATTAACGTTAGCATTATGAGTGCTTTGCATAATTTGCATTATGAGTCCAAATGTGATGTAGCACGAGTTTGGCATTATCTATACAGATCATCCGATTTTAAACTGCGCTGTAGGCTAAAATGTCACGAGCCATGTTCATTAGTACATGAGCATTTACACCCAATGTATTAGTATGAAGGAATCAGCCAATTATTGTATGAACTTCATTACATTTAATTGAACAATTTGGTTATGGCATGAACAATTTGGTTATGGCATGAACAATTTGGTAATGGCATGAAGAAGAAATATTTTGGTTTGACCTCTGGGTTATACTGAACTGCGGTTCAAAGTGTCTTACACAGCCCTCCATATGAACACTGAGTTCAATCATTTGGTCTCTTGTTCTGACTTCCTCGTTAAGCAGTTTTGCACGTAAAGCGTTGATTGGGGGATCGAGCCGATGTCCATGGAGATCAGCCATTTTGATGTGGGCCCATGTCTTCTTACAACTGTAGCAGCCAACACATTCAAAACTAAAACAAAAGAAACCATCTACCTTCACTCAGAGCTCTGTAGTTCAACAGGCTAAATCGCAGGCCCACACGTAAGCCTGAAACCATCTACCTTCACTCAGAGCTCTGTAGTTCAACAGGCTAAATCGCAGGGCCTGAACGTGTGCACGTCGGTGTCGAACAGTGTAGTACTTCAAGCATTTAAAAATATTAAAAAGCAGACCCATAATTATATCTAATCATCTGGTGCATAATGTGCTTGTCATGGCACAAGCATCCACAGCCTGAACCAAATGTTGTCAAAGGCTAGAGCAACAACAATAAAAAACCAGTGTAACACTAAAGCAATAGGAATACATTAAGGGTCCAAATGAACAGCAGTAGTCAGTGAGAGGACTACAGAGAACCAGTACAAGGGGACTCTGTGGGAGACATGGGCGGGGTCACTGGCTTTGGAATGCTTTCATCTTGTTGAGCCCATAACCCAGAACAAATTGAGAGTATAGTGACGGCAAAAGGGGGTGCAGTGTTTTATGTATTAAGAGTCACTTACAACGTGTCGCAAATAAAAACCCTTTTTCATTATTATTTCTAAATATGTTACTCTATCCTTTGGAGTGGTTTTGGGGTCCTGCAAACAGAATTACAATTTTATGTAAAACCGTCACGGAGATATTTGATTATGAGATATGATATGTTGGTACAAAGGTAATTACATAGGACGCCATTTTATTAAAACGTAATCAAAAAGCTCAATCTTGTGCAATATAGAAACACTGAAATTGTGGTGTCTTTAATTTCAACTGATTAAACTACCAGTTGCAGGCTTCTGAATTAAATAGCTTACAATGATTGACCCTGATGATAATTACTTTATTATTTTCAAATACCTTGTTGCATTTGCATATTATTTGTGTTGCTTGTCATGCAAATACTGGTAGTAGTTTGTGTCCGACAAAAGACAGCCAATACAATTTGAATTTGAGTCACAAAGACCAAATAACTTAATTTTCGATTTCTGAGAGGTAAAGGAATATTAAGATGTTTTATGATTAAGGGTCTATGGTAAACAATGAATGATTATAGTGTTCAATTGACAAACCTAACTGAGTGTCACCTTGCATAGTAAACAGTAATTCCATAATGTAATACTGGAATCCATTTGTGTAGATCTGGTTGTTATTATGTTGGGGTTATAATGTATATAATGAAATAAAAAGAAATATTAAAATCAGAGAATCATACACTATCTGTATCTGAAATAAAATACAACGAATGAATGAGAAAAGATAAAATAAGAAAATAATAAAATAAAATATGACATGACAAAAGCCACTCTATAAATGTTGTGATGGCTGCGGTCCTCCCTAATGAAACACCCAGTGTGTTTCCTCCAGACCTTAATATATCTCCCTCCCCACACCGTACGGTGGTGTGGGGGCTCTTAACAACACAGGTGTTGTTTCTATGACGACGCCTCTGTGAAGAGGGCCTATAGAGTGAGTCACGGTGTCTCCTACGGCTCCACCACTTGTGTGCAAGAGAGAAGTGAGAGTCATGATCGAGTCATGTTGCTCCACCAGCTTTGAGGGCGAGTCTCCTCCCCTGAGAGTGATGCCCCCCATAGGGGGCAGAGCTCAACAAGCAGACGTGTTGCAATGCAAACCAGACGCCCAACAGAAACACACAGGTCCTGTTGGGCGGGCGTTTCTAAGAGTGTGTGTGTGTGTGTGTGTGTGTGTGTTGAGCACCAAGCCTTGCATCTATTTGGTTAGGTCATCTCTCTGAGTTGGGAGCAAAAGGTGCACAGCATTCACATGACCCTATGTGTGTGTGTGTGTGTGTGTGTGTGTGTGTGTGTGTGTGTGTGTGTGTGTGTGTGTGTGTGTGTGTGTGTGTGTGTGTGTGTGTGTGTGTGTGTGTGTGTGTGTGTGTGTAGCCCCCCTCCCCCCCATTGAAAGATATGTTGAAGGAATGCGTGGCCTGGATAAACCCTTCAATCCATCATGCCGACCCCTCATCTCCCTTCTGCACACACACACACACACACACACACACACACACACACACACACGCACACACACACGCACCCCCCCCCCCCCCCCCACACACACACGTAAGTATGTCTGCAGGTCTCTCTTGCCAGATTTTAATTGGCTCTTAACATGCAACACCGTTGCTGACATCATAGAACAACACTTCTTTTTGGAGGAATGCTAGTTTACAATGAGCATTTTGAGATGACTGCTACAGCGCCTGCATTCCTCAGTGTTCATTGAGGAATGAACACTGCCACCTGCCTAATGGCTAGGCAGGTGTTTCTGCCAAAATAACAACACCTACAATTACAATAGGGGGCCTTGCACTCCAGTCTTGGCCCCTTAATTAAAACAGAGTAGTCTGAAAAGACTCCTGAAGGAATGGCTGTGGATAAACTTCACATCGTCATTAATATTACTAGCAGATGGTGATAGGCTTCCCTTAAGTAAAAGTCAGGGCACTGGGATTGAAGTCTTATCTGGAGGGTCTGGAAGAGGAAAGGCAGGGATGTGTGAGGTCAGAGGTCGGGGCTGCTTGCTGTGGTTTAACCTCTTTATGAGCCAGTATCATTGAAAGGCAAATGAGGAGATGATGAAGGACTAAACAGTCTTCCACATCCATTGCAACAGAAATCATCTGATAGCCAATTCAAGGTATTAATTATAAAATAAACAAAATGAAAGAGGATTCAAATATATATCAATTTAATTAATATAAACAGACGGAACAGGCAGTTCATTCGTTTGTGAGAGGATTAGCTACACTAAGGTTTTTAATAGTTACTTATAGTAAGTAACTATAGTAACTACACATATATATCAATATGAATAAACATACAGATTTCCCTGTGATCCTTATAGCTACATACACATGGGTTGGGTGTATGTGAGAGCAGTGTTTCCATATTTTGAACATTTTAAATTCAGTTAGAAGGGTCTTCCCTAAGATTCAACCACGAGGTGTCACACCTGGAATCCCTCTCCTGTTTGTCGTCACTCACGATCGCAGCTCAAACTTACACCAAACCACCAAGGACGATCAGAAAAAGGGTCAACAAAACCGATGGGTTTAAATACACAGGAAGAAACAATTAAGTCAACACAGGTGGGACCCACTTAGGGAGAATGAGGTTGAACATTCTATGGGAAGAACAAAAACAAACAGAACAATTCAAAGTATGAGAGATATGTTTGTTTCAATGAAGTTAATTCAATTGACATTAAACAACCTTTCATTTTCCTGCCAAGATTCCTGAGTTTAATAATGTAATGTTTTCCCCTCACAAATTCTTAACACACACACACACACACACACACACACACACACACACACACACACACACACACACACACACACACACACACACACACACACACACACACACACACACACACACACACTGTTCTTCTTGTTCTTCTTCCAATTATTTTGTTTCACAATTCTATATTTTGTTCTTACGTTCTTATCTTCCAAACAATATTTCTCCCTGTTACTTGGCCATTTGACAGGAAGTGAATGCCTCGGCAGTAACGAGTGAAATCCTACAACTTGTTAATACGTGGGCGTCCTTTCAGACGGAAACAGACCGATATATTGACGGCCTGTCTGCCTCCCGCACAGAGCTAAGCAATCACCTGTGTGCCCCACGCTTTACATTTCTTGACATGTCTTTTGAAGTGTTTATGTCGTACTTATCGGAGCCCATGAAAACATTTTCACAACGGAGGCCTCACATTCAACTAGGGGAATGTTTGGGGTTTGCATCAGTGAGTGAGTGAGTGAGTTTGTACCAGCGAATGTGTGTGTTTGTGTGTATCAGTGTGTGTCAAGAAGTGGGAATTGCTCTTGGTTATCTCTGTTTCCTGTGACGGTGCTTTGGAGACCATCTGGTACTTCCATATGAGCTTTTTTTGACCACACCCCTCTGTACTACACATATACACAGCCACCGTTGGATTCCCCCCTCCACTGAAAGTGTGAGATTTGTCTAATAAGATGTGGAAAGGTGAGAGTTGTCCCTGTTTGTGCCAGTCTGCCACGGAATACAACAGCTTGCAAGAAGATTCATGTGAAGCCTGCCTTTATGAAACACCATCTTGACAACATGTCATAGTTAATAACTCATCACTCAGAACCGTCTTTGTGTCAGCTAACATCTGGGCTCACCTGTGCAACAAACACTGCTAACGGTAGTTATTTAACATTGCATTATGTTTGTATATATCTTGTGTGTCTGTCTATATCATGGTGTGGTTCATAACATGGTCATAGACTTTCACCCTGTGCCATACTGGACAGCAGGTCCCAGATCAGCACCCTGGGTAGCTCCGCCCCCTGCGGAGAGCTACACACCTGAGAGTCATCGCTCTAATCATCAGCCCCGCCCAGCTGGAGCTGCTTGTCTTCATTACAAGTACAAAGCCATGAAGGAAGCACAAAGGAAGGATGGGTGAAGTAGGAAGGGGTTTGTGTGGTCTTCCCCGTGATGGAGAGTGCTGCTCAGCTGGCCATAGCCCAGCTGGCCTACATCTCTACTTTGTTTTAAGTATACTGCCATCGTAACTATATGAGCCTCCCCTGTTTTCAGTTTCCTTTTTTGCCTTCTCTCTCGCCCTTACATTTCTCAGAGGGCTCCTGATTGGTCCCTTACTATACATTTATTCCTTTTCACATTGTTTTGCTTGTTAGGTTGTGATCCAAATCCATATTGCTGATACCAATTTTCATTCACTCTTTTAATGGAAAAGGAACGTATGGAAAAAATGGACCGGTGAGATATAAGTGATGCATATCGGCTCCCTGGTGTGTGATTGTGACACAGCAGAATCAGTGTTGCCCCCTCTTGCTGTCAAGACACGATTCCGTACCTCTAATAAGGAACAGACAGATGGGTGCTTTCTTCTCCCACGGGAAATTAAGGTGCACCTTCAGTATAAAGAGTGGTACAAACATCAAAAGGGGAAAAATAAACATCTGTATCAAATATAAGATCCATCTGTATAGATGACAAACATCTGTATGAACAAGTTATAATGCAAACCTATGCAATAACGGGTTTAAGAAAAAAGGTGTGTTTATCACCCTCCTTGTTCAGCTAGGCAGGGTGCCAGTCTGCTGGCATCGTAATGTTGGTGTGAATCAGTTGAAAGCTGTCACGACCGTGCCCACGCCAACCATGCCTCATCTCCAGTCCTAATTGTCCTCACCTGTCCCTCATTAGAACAGTCACGTGTCCTCAATCATCATTACAGCTCCCTGTGCAAATCCTTTATTCAGCTCACTTCTGGCTGGATTTCACTTTTGTTCAAACACCGATCACGATCCTGTCCTCTGTACCATTCTACTCTTTTGACCTTCACTAGTGCTAGTAAAGATTCTCTCCTTGTTTGCTCATGTAGCCTGTCTACGGATAATTACAACAAAAACATATTATTTAAGCTGTGTGTGTGTGTGTGTGTGTGTGTGTGTGTGTGTGTGTGTGTGTGTGTGTGTGTGTGTGTGTGTGTGTGTGTGTGTGTGTGTGTGTGTGTGTGTGTGTGTCCCCAACTCTCGTCTATATTAGCAGTGCAGCACTCTGGTACTTTCCTACCGTACTGCGAAGGGCTCCAGCCTGTCCTACATCCTAGAGGACCCGGTCCCACCATACAGCCTGTCCTACATCCTAGAGGACAGGGTCCCACCATACAGCCTGTCCTACATCCTACAGGACAGGGTCCCACATACAGCCTGTCCTACATCCTAGAGGACACGGTCCCACCATACAGCCTGTCCTACATCCTACAGGACACGGTCCCACCATACAGCCTGTCCTACATCCTAGAGGACACGGTCCCACCATACAGCCTGTCCTACATCCTAGAGGACCCGGTCCCACCATACAGCCTGTCCTACATCCTACAGGACAGGGTCCCACCATACAGCCTGTCCTACATCCTACAGGACACGGTCCCACCATACAGCCTGTCCTACATCCTACAGGACACGGTCCCACCATACAGCCTGTCCTACATCCTACAGGACCCGGTCCCACCATACAGCCTGTCCTACATCCTACAGGACACGGTCCCACATACAGCCTGTCCTACATCCTACAGGAACGAGCTCCCCACTGACCTCAGGACAGCTGAACCCCTACTAGTCCTGGCTCCACCATGGAGGAACGAGCTCCCCACTGACCTCAGGACAGCTGAAACCCTACTAGTCCTGGCTCCACCATGGAGGAACGAGCTCCCCACTGACCTCAGGACAGCTGAAACCCTACTAGTCCAGGCTCCACCATGGAGGAACGAGCTCCCCACTGACCTCAGGACAGCTGAACCCCTACTAGTCCTGGCTCCACCATGGAGGAACGAGCTCCCCACTGACCTCAGGACAGCTGAAACCCTACTAGTCCTGGCTCCACCATGGAGGAACGAGCTCCCCACTGACCTCAGGACAGCTGAAACCCTACTAGTCCTGGCTCCACCATGGAGGAACGAGCTCCCCACTGACCTCAGGACAGCTGAAACCCTACTAGTCCTGGCTCCACCATGGAGGAACGAGCTCCCCACTGACCTCAGGACAGCTGAACCCCTACTAGTCCTGGCTCCACCATGGAGGAACGAGCTCCCCACTGACCTCAGGACAGCTGAAATCTGTTCAGACTGCATCTTGGCCCATGCTCATTGTTGTATACTCTTATTGTAAGTCGCTTTGGACAAAAGCGTCAGCTAAATAGATGTCATGTAACATTAGCTTGGCCGTGAAAATCAAGGATAAGAACTTTGAATGCAATGCATCTGTACAAACACCGTGACATTAAACTAACATGAAGTCCCTCAGTCATGCTGATGATGTCAGCCCTGCTGAACTTACTGCCACGGTAATCAAAGAAAGAAAGCAGCAGTCTCCCGAGAAGGGGGAACATGACAAGAGTTAACGTGTTATTGCTGAGACCCCAGCTCTTCACAAAAGATGGCTGAAGTATCGACCTGGTTAGGGCAAATGGTTGTTAACCTGCATGAAGCTAAGAAACCCTTTTCACAGGGTTCATCGTAGCCCTAACACAGGTATCGCTCAGAACACAAATGATTGGTTAAAGGTTGTGATTGGTCCGACCTGGGCCAGGTCTGCTGTAAGTCTGTTTGAAACCGAGGTGGGCCAGACGCATATGCCAGAGCTAAAACAACCATGTGCTCGCAGATGACTCTGGTTCCCAGGCTAGGGCCCTGGTACATGAAACCCAATGCACATGGCCATGTAAAGGTCAAAGGTTCAAACCATGTAGGTTATAGATACAGATACAGCATAGATACAGAAAATAAGGTGCACTCAGTATGTGGCTTATGCATAAGTGCTATAACAATTAGCATGTTATGAGTCAAGGATAGTTTTTCTCCATGGGCCTCATTCACCTAGCGGCCATCTTGGTTCCACCTTGGATCCAAACGCTAGCTGCACACGGTCTGCAGCATGCGACGAAGCTGTCTGCCGTTCTTATGTTTATCAGCAGGCGGAATGCGTGTGGATTCCAAGTGGTTATAATTCAACTAGCTAAATCAATATCCCATTCATACAGATGTGTAGCCTTGTACAGGCCACCCAACACCTTAGCGCTGTAGCATATGTATACATCGCAGGAATTTGAGTTTGTAGCCACATCTTTCGTGGACCACCCATTGTTTGAATGAAAAGGTCAATTTTCTGTGTGTGTGTGTGTGTGTGTGTGTGTGTGTGTGTGTGTGTGTGTGTGTGTGTGTGTGTGTGTGTGTGTGTGTGTGTGTGTGTGTGTGTGTGTGTGTGTGTGTGTGTGTGTGTGTGTGTGTGTGTGTGTGTGTGTGCATCGCAGTTTCTCATGTTTTACACTCGGACCACACTCCTTGATCTAAGTGTGTGTGTTTTCTAAAAAGGTATAGTTATTTCTTATTATTTTCCACTTTGACCACAAATCCGCCTCAATCAACTGGTTGTTTGTATGTGTAGAGCTGTTTGTTCCATTTCAATATACATAGGTCGCCTGATTATATGTTTCTAATGTGATACAGGACTCGAGAATCCATTTGACAAAAATAAATCAACAATTGTGAACATGGTTTTATGGGCTTCTACATTTCTAGGCTATTCAGTGGTGATCAGATGGTGTTCTTCATGTCTGTGAGGATGCAGTCATCTGTCGCTGGCTCCTCCACTTATTACCAAAGAGAAGTGCTAAGCCTTCTGAATTCATAATTCATAGCTCTAGTTCTCTCTCTCTCCCTCACTGATGAGTGCCCTGAAATCCATTATTGTAATTTATTTGTAATGCCAGCATTCACTTGCCTCTACTCTACCAGCAAAATGTAGTACTGTACTATTCAAAATGTACTCTGCACCAATACACTTTTGTGAACATAATTCATATTTGTATGTGGTTTGCTGATGGATGTACGCACCATAACCATGACGTATGCCTTCATGTCTTGTCGTATGGGCAATGCCAAAGCTACGCTAGGTGTGTCATCTCTGTGGACTGACTGAGTTTTTTATTTCCAGGCCACTTTGGCCGGTAACTGATGTTTGAAAATGCAACAGTCCTTTAGAAATAAAAGCAGCTACATGGAGTGCTACAGTGCAGCTCTTAGTCATCGTAGGAGCCATGTCTCATTTCCTGATTATGCATCATGTGACCTAGGCTAATGTTCTATGGGGCGGGGCCTAGGCAGACCTTGCTTGGTTGACTGTTCTGAATCCGCTTGTTACAATATATTCAAGTTTAATCAAAATCCTTTTGATTTTATTATCTCTTATTATTTCTTAAGTATAGACTCTTGTTTGGACACAGCTGGTGACCTTCTCTTGTTTTTACAACCAACAAGTTTCTTAAAAATCCCCTGGCTAGACTGACCCACTGCAGTCATGGTACTTAAAAGGTTTTGACACTTTTCACAATAATCATTCGTATATTTACAATTGCCCTCTAATTAAGCGGACGTTTATGTCTCTCACAGGCTCAAGCGGGGACTGTGCTTCCGGGTTAAAGGTTGCAGGGGTGATTGTTTTCCAGCATCCTCCCTCCGCCTCTACAACACATGAATCACACTTGTCTCATGAAATGATGGGTATCGCTGCGTCCCGACCGGCAAGATAAGCAGCACACAGGAGCCATAAAGCAGCCTGCTTGTTTTGCTCATTACTGTCACATTTCATCTCCTGTCTGAGATTATGAAAGCAGATCTGGAGGAAATTAAAGAACTACATGGAAATAGTTTTTCCTCTTGAAATTGCTAAACGTGGCATGAAATTTGCTGTTGTGGTAATACCAATTAACAGTTCAAGCAGGAATAAATTAAAGGAAGGAAGACAAAATGGTGCTTGGATTATTGTTTATTTGTCAATTACTACATTCCTGTGGTGGAGGATTCATGCCTTGAGTGGATGAATGGGGAAATAGGGTCAGCTCTTTAGGGAACGACAGCTCTACATTATTAGTTTTTCCAAAAGATTTCACCCTCTGCGGGTCTATCTATTCAGATTTATCTATCTGTTCCTCCATATATCTCCTCCGCCCTGAAGTAATATTATTGTTATAGATTCTTATAAATATTGCAATAGTTATGAAGGAAATATTTACAATGCCACTATGTTTTTATTTATTTATTAGATGACATGGCTGGGGAATTTCACCCAACACGTGTCTCAAAGAAACATAGTCTTTGTATGGAGGAATTCTGTGGCACTATGGGAGAAGAGGGATTTCATTTCATTCCATATTTCAGTTGAATCATTTCATTTCACAATACAATTTAATTTTACAAAAAAAAAATGAAAAAAGAATAGACCTAGCTCTTTTTGTTGCATCTCTCGCTATGTGAATGAGTTACATCGACATACCCCTCCATTTCCTGTCCCCTGGGGTACTGCATACTGTGGTTAGTATTCAAGGGATACCAAAACACTAGATAAATATAAAGATGAGTCACTGATTCCTAGTTCCAGGCCTCTCAGAGCCGGCACAGAGGGTCAAGGGTCAAGGGGGGGGGGCATCACAGAGGGTCAAGGGGGATGTGGGAATGTGGTTTGCGGGCGCTTAGTTTTGAAATCATGTGACCCTCTGTCGTTTGTGAAACACAGACCAGGCGTGTATTGTATTGCCATACGAGTATGGCAGGTATTCTGCCATACGGACATCGAGTGCAAAGTTATTCAGCTAAATGTAAAGGTCCTTATCCTCGCGTCATCCTCTGGCCAATCTGAAGCGTTTGCAATGCGTCACGTCTCTAGCGTTTACCATCTGACAGGAATTTCAGCGGCTGGAGAAGAACAGCCCTCCTCAACCGGACTCCTGGATGCTCCCATGGGAAGCTATGATGCAAAGCCAGTGGAATAGGCATATATGGACGGGAAAGAACTGTGTGTTGAGCTCATTTAATTGACTTTTCTTGGCATGCTCGACATGCATACATAAACCCACACACTCGCAAACACACACACATTGCTCGACCCTCTACATCCTGTTGTATTTTGGGTAAAAGAGCGTGAGAATGTCTTTGGAACCCGGGGCGACCTGTCCCAAAGGGGGACACACACACACACACACACACACACACACACACACACACACACACACACACACACACACACACACACACACACACACACACACACACACACACACACACACACACACACACACACACACAGACTACAATTGGAATTCATTCATTTATCCGTCCACTCACTATTGAGCCTTATAGTCCATTATGATAAACTCAGTCTGAGGGAAAGTGCAGTCCATTTGGTCTGCACTTTCCTTGTCAGCCGTTGTTCTGTCTCCCTGTTCTTCTCTGCCAAAGCAAAGACTTGTACCAAGCAAGGATCATAATCCTCAGAGTTCAGTAATTAAAAGGAAACTCTTGTTCTTACCAATGAACTAACCACACATGTTGGACTAATTGCTTCCTTGTGTTCCCTAAGTGGATAGGGGTCATGGCAACCAGCATGATGAGAGAAGCATTGGCCCTGTTTACACAAGAGTGGCACGCTCCACCTTCAGAGGTTGGGGTGCCTGTCTACGGTCACGCGCTCCACCTTCAGAGGTGGGGGTGCCTGTCTACGGTCACGCGCTCCACCTTCAGAGGTGGGGGTGCATGTCTACGTTCACGCGCTCCACCTTCAGAGGTGGGGGTGCATGTCTACGGTCACGCGCTCCACCTTCAGAGGTGGGGGTGCATGTCTACGTTCACGCGCTCCACCTTCAGAGGTGGTCGGGACAACGCTTGTCTACGTCACTCGTACAACCTTTAGAGGCCGTCTGAAGGCAGGCCGTCTGAAGGTCTAAAGGCAGGCTGTCTAAAGGCAGGCCGTCTGAAGGTCTAAAGGCAGGCCGTCTGAAGGTCTAAAGGCAGGCCGTCTGAAGGTCTGAAGGCAGGCCGTCTGAAGGTCTGAAGGCAGGCCGTCTGAAGGTCTAAAGGCAGGCCGTCTGAAGGTCTGAAGGCAGGCCGTCTGAAGGTCTAAAGGCAGGCCGTCTGAAGGGAGGCCGTCTGAAGGGAGGCCGTCTGAAGGGAGGCCGTCTGAAGGGAGGCCGTCTGAAGGGAGGCCGTCTGAAGGGAGGCCGTCTAAAGGTCTGAAGGCAGGCCGTCTGAAGGTCTGAAGGGAGGCCATCTGAAGGGAGGCCGTCTGAAGGTCTAAAGGCAGGCCGTCTGAAGGCAGGCCGTCTGAAGGTCTAAAGGCAGGCCGTCTGAAGGTCTAAAGGCAGGCCGTCTGAAGGCAGGCCGTCTGAAGGGAGGCCGTCTGAAGGTCTAAAGGCAGGCCGTCTGAAGGGAGGCCGTCTAAAGGTCTGAAGACAGGCCGTCTAAAGGTCTGAAGGCAGGCCGTCTAAAGGCAGGCCGTCTGAAGGCAGGCCGTCTAAAGGCAGGCCGTCTAAAGGTCTGAAGGCAGGCCGTCTGAAGGTCTGAAGGGAGGCCGTCTGAAGGGAGGCCGTCTGAAGGGAGGCCGTCTTCACCTTTAGACTGAGATCTCATCGTAATCTCACGGCCGTTTTGAAGTCGCCATTTGAAGACGGTTCAAAACACTGGTGTTAACTGGGCCAGTGTGACAATAGAGAGATACAAAATGGCTAACATGCTCACAGCGGCCCCATCAAACTCAACTATGACGGAAAGGATGGTTGGATGGTTGGTGGGAGAATTGCAAAAAACGACTCCAGATCCGACCAATTAGAATCCGACCTATTACTCCTAATGTTCGAGATTGAGCACTCTACCCGACCTCTCTGAAGGCGGTTTGGGGGGAGGGAGGTTATATGGTAAACATCTCCCACAGTTCTCCCACAGTCCATCTCTGTCTGGCTCTGCTCCAGGATCCCTACAGCCCACAGATCACCCCCCCCCCCCCCCCCCACCCCACCCCGTCCAATCTGAAAGCATGCTAGACATCACAGACAATCTGACCTCACATTTCTGTGTATACATAGAAAACTGTCTCTCTCGGGTTTGGAAAACATCATTTATTATGTTACTCGGAGATAGTCGATAGTTCATTTACCGGACAGTTCAAGGTAGTTGGTTGTCTTCTATGGCGAGGGCAGCAGGCTGTCTCTACTCTATTCCTTTCTACACGATTGGAAACAGAAGTTGCCTGCACATTTCCTTTCGGCTCCTTGGTCTCCCCGTCCTATAGAGGCATCTCGCTCATGTAGAACTGGGATCATCAAGACTGTAGCCCTAGCCCTAACCCTGGGATCATCAAGACTGTAGCCCTAGCCCTAACCCTGGGATCATCAAGACTGTAGCCCTAGCCCTAACCCTGGGATCATCAAGACTGTAGCCCTAGCCCTAACCCTGGGATCATCAAGACTGTAGCCCTAGCCCTAACCCTGGGATCATCAAGACTGTAGCCCTAGCCCTAACCCTGGGATCATCAAGACTGTAGCCCTAGCCCTAACCCTGGGATCATCAAGACTGTAGCCCTAGCCCTAACCCTGGGATCATCAAGACTGTAGCCCTAGCCCTAACCCTGGGATCATCAAGACTGTAGCCCTAGCCCTAACCCTGGGATCATCAAGACTGTAGCCCTAGCCCTAACCCTGGGATCACAAGACTCTGCTTTGACATTTTATGGTAACACTTTACAATAATGGTACATTAATTAACCTTCGTTTAATTCAGGATAACAACGATTATATAGCATAAGCATTGGGTTAGAGTTAGGGATAACCCAAATCTCACCAGACAATTGAATCTCACTTGACACAAATGAAACATGTCACATCATATTCAACCGAAACATGACTGAAGATTGACAGCTTCTACTCACTTGACATGTTGTTGCTTATACAACAAAATGTTCCAATAAATGGAATATATCGGGCTATGTTCTCGATAACCTTCTTGAGTGTCAACTGACACTAAATGGAGACAATGTTAATACTCAACTGACACTAAGTTGATGCTATCACGGCAAAGTGTTACCAGTTTTGGACCTTTAGCCTTTAGCGCCTTGAGTTGTAGCGATGGGTGCGTTTTATTCATGAGCAACCTTTCTAGCTCAGATATATTTCAATGGCATGAATAGCTGCAGTGGAAAGGTGACAGCGCGCACCTTTAAGATCAAGGCCCATGTCAGATTTTATACTTTAATAACGCAAATATGACCTTTCTAAGGAACAGCTGGTGAGCCCTGGTGTACGCTAGCGTGTGTGTGGTACATCACTCTGAAAAGAACACGCTCCAGAAAAAGGATTCTGAGAGCCAACACCTGGAGAAGAACTTCTGCTCTTTTGCATAAATTATATTTGACAGGCGTCCCCGGAAACAACAAACAGTCAAATCCCAGCATGCAATTGATTTTTGCATTATTTATACAACGCAGCACAAACAAAAACATCAGAGACTATATGTGCAGAATTCGCAGGTTCAAGACCTGGGGATTATTGTCTCACAGATGTCCTCTGCACCGTTTGAAAAACCCCTCCCTCACTCTCCCCCAATCTGCCAACAAGCTGCCTCCGTGTTGCTCAAAGGTCTGGGCACAGAGGAGGACAGGACAGAGGACAACGCCTTCCCTGTTGCTCAAAGGTCTGGGCACAGAGAGGGACAGGACAGAGGACAACGCCTTCCCTGTTGCTCAAAGGTCTGGGCACAGAGGAGGACAGGCCATGTCAGAGGACAACGCCTTCCCTGTAAATAGGTCTTGTTTATGTATAATATCAATATTCAGTGTATCTTTCAAAGCCATATCATGACCAAAATACTCAATTCTGTATATCTCCATTAAAAGGTCAAAAACATCATGACATATTTGCAGCTCAAAAGGATATTCATTATTTATATGATTATCTGTTAAACCAGGGGTTTAGCTTAAACATTCCCAATGGACATGCTGACTTATAAAATATGTATCCCCACACAGGAGCATCAGCAAGACAGCATTATGTTGGCAGGATAGAATGATGCTCATAATGGACTAAATGCAGCTCTGGTTGACATTATCCAGCTGTCCATTAAACACTCAGACACTCACAGTGAAGCACTCAGCCACCATGATGGCTGCTTCACCCCTAACCCCTAACATCTTCCATTAGAGAGGGCGCAGGGGGGGGGGGGGGGGGGGGGGGGGGGGGGGGGGGGGGGGGGGGGGGGGGGGGGGGGGGGGGGACGACAGGTAATACTGGTGTCGAGCCAGAGCCAGGGGAGTTTGTGTTTTCTCAACCAGCAGTACGTATGTCAATTAACAATACAAACTTCTGCAGCTGCTTTTCTAAGATAAGTCCCCACAAATAAAATGTTTACGATTAACCTACTGTTATTCCCCTTGGTTCATATAATCTCTCTCTACCCACGCAGCAAACTCAGTTTAAATCATGCTGCCATGCTGATTTATTGTATCATATTGTACTATGAGAAAACAAATGTTATTTTGTCTGGTATTTCCTATTCCCTTAATGTGATGATCATGAGTGCTCCTTTCTGTATGTCAACTGTTGCATAAAGGTAGGTGCTTTATTCATGAATCACACGGTGTCTAATGGTTAGGGCGAGCCCTGTCCCGTCTCCCTACATCTCCTTCCTTTAGAGCCCTGTCCCGTCTCCCTACATCTCCTTCCTTTAGAGCCCTGTCCCGTCTCCCTACATCTCCTTCCTTTAGAGCCCTGTCCCGTCTCCCTACATCTCCTTCCTTTAGAGCCCTGTCCCGTCTCCCTACATCTCCTTCCTTTAGAGCCCTGTCCCGTCTCCCTACATCTCCTTCCTTTAGAGCCCTGTCCCGTCTCCCTACATCTCCTTCCTTTAGAGCCCTGTCCCGTCTCCCTACATCTCCTTCCTTTAGAGCCCTGTCCCGTGTCCCTACATCTCCTTCCTTTAGAGGCCTGTCCCGTCTCCCTACAGCTCCGTTTCCACGCTGTACAAGGTGTCCCATTCCACAATGGGTGCTGCTTTGGCCCTCCAGATGAACTACTACATCAAGGAGTTGCATGTTTGTATTATATATTAAATATGTTATTATTATCCAAAAGGTGCGTCTCCTCTCTTCTTCATGTGTTTCCAAAAGAAGCATAAATTGCTGCTTTATATATTATTTGTATTTGTAAATCAGCCACAATATGCAAACTTCCTTCGGGCACAAGGCATGTTTTATTCCTTTTTATTCCTTTAATTTCATAACGTATAACCTGGGCAGTGGCGGTATCCAAAAAGCTGCTGTTCTGCCAGGATCTCTACACTATAGATGACAGCCTTTCTGTCCTTGACTGAGAATGAATTCTGCCTACACACCAATGCATTCCAAAAAACCTGCCAATCATCCAACAATCTCCAGTCCACAGCCCCAGTCCGGACAGCTGATCTGAGCTCTCTGAACCATAAGAAAAGGTTTACAGTTTCTATAAAAGTTCAAATGAAGACTCATTAATCCATGTTGTCTGCATGTGTGTGCTTTTTAAGAGCATTGCATCTCAGCAATTCAGGGGTGTTCACAGCCCTGCTTCGCCCCAGGCTAGGATAACTAAGAGGTCACTTGAAAGTGTCCTGATCCACATTGGCTATTTCAGCACCGTCTTTTAAAGCAATTTCTGGAGTTAGCCTTAGCTCTGGAGCGGGGCTAGCAAGCCCAGGCTAAAGCCACTGCTAGTCTTAGCCCTGCGCTAAACCCCCTCTTAGCCACAGGCTAGGTAGAATATTG
The DNA here is from genome assembly GCA_026745465.1 of Lota lota. Lineage (NCBI taxonomy): Eukaryota > Metazoa > Chordata > Actinopteri > Gadiformes > Lotidae > Lota > Lota lota. Next base: position 1,230,003 of record JACYXH010000232.1, read on the forward strand.
TGTGAATATAACATGTTCATGTATAACATACAGGATATATGCGTGCGTGTTACAAAGAATGAAATGATGGCCATTGGTTGTAAACAAGCGCATATGGATATTTATACATGTATGGTACCTGGGGGCCGGGGGGATTCCGAACTAAAATGTAGCTCATGCTTCAACATGTTTGAAAAACCTGTTGTATAATAAAATAATAATAGTTTTGGTTATTTATTAAACAGAGTATAGCCTACCCCCATTCTATTCCCTCAAAACACCAAAAGAGCAGGTCATTCGAACCCATCCGCTGATATACATCTAGTTGATGTCTAACGTAGTTTTGGTTCTGAAACATTGAGATTCAATGTATCCATGGTTTGCAGAAACGTCCATATTCTGTATATCCCTCAAGAAAAATGTGTCTGGAGGGATAACACGCAAACGTAGGCCAAGACATGCGGAGAGGTAATGCCCTTTTAATCCCCCCCCCCCACCACCCCCCCACCATACACAAACCAACACATTCTGTACACTGATGTTGATATCTGTCTGGTCCAACAACAAAAGACCAATCTGTGTCAGCCTAGTTTTTCTCTTTAGACACATCTGTCTGTGTGTGTCCCCCCCCCACTCCCCTCGTCAAACTGCCACTCTATCAGCGGGACGCTGCTGACCCCCCCTCACCTCCTTTATCTCCATGTCTGTGGACGACCTCTTCGTGATTGTACACAACCTTTCATCTCGCTGCACACCAAACCCATTTGGACCTTTCACCGGGCTAGGGTTAGGGTTAGGCCATTTAACCCCAGCTCTCCTGATCAGCCGCCTCTAAACCCACCAGACTGGGCTACATTTCTCTTTGCCTTACACCTTCTGTTACATTAAAGTTTTCAGGTTTATGTTTAAATCCCGTCATTTAGAGCATGCTTTCATCCAAAGTGTTTACAAGTGAGGCTGAGAAAATCAGAGCATACAATCAACATTTGGAGCAGCTACAAAAAAAGGGTCAGTGCTGCATGACCTAGTTTCAACAAGTAGATCCAGTACTTTCTGACTTCCAGCACAATGGTACTGCTCAACAACGTGACTGTAGACTACTACTGCGATTCAAACCAGATCCCCCAATGTGTTTGTTCACCTTTCATCATTAGGGGGTGTACCTTGTAACGCTCCTGCATTCTTTCAGAGCTTGAGCCTTCAAGGCATGTGCTATTCATCACGACGTCCACATGACGTATGCTCATGCTAACCCCCCGCTCCCCTATATAATGGCTCCACAACAACATTCTTGTGTTAGCGATCTCAGCTTGTTTCCCATTGATTCTACACAGTAGCCCTCCTCCCTAACACAGTGACAGCCAGCCTACACAGAGGTAGAGGTGTTTGTGCCTTTTCATTTGCTCACCTCCGTTGTAATGGATGTGTTTACACACCACAACCCGCCCCAAACGGCCAGACAGACTGCTGTGCACACAACCTTCTTCCATCATGATGTCGACCGAACCCCCCCCACACCAACCCCCAGCGTGTAAACAAACAGGGAAGTAAGCAGGGGGGGGGGGGGCTTTCCACAAATTGTGCAATTTTAAGCTCTCATATTGCCCCGGAGCTAGCCATGTTTCTGAGTGAGTGCACGTGTTGCATGCTGGGACCTCCCATGCAGCTGTAGAGGCAGTGGTTCAAGCCTAAGGCCAACTAAGCTAAGCAAACTGAGGGAACGTTAATAAGGTGTGTGTGTGTGTGTGTGTGTGTGTGTGTGTGTGTGTGTGTGTGTGTACAAGGATGGACTGAACAAAGGAATTTAATAATGGAAAATGATTCACGGCTTCATGAAATGTAAACTTTCAAAGTTATTTCCCCACAGGATCAATACATGTATCTGAATTATTTTGAAATAGCATAGGCCGTGTGTTTGTGTATTTGCATTATGTCTGCTCTGTATTACAATTTACCAGTGTGACAACAACATTTCTGCTCCTTAAATAGGACCATGTTCACATCAACACCAGTATCCCCCTTCAAAAGGAAATTCTGTATTTTTCCCCCCACTCAACAATAGCACTTCAATATTCTGAGCACATTCAATTTCACTGTTTAATTTCGGTTGAGGCCCTAGCTTCTAACACACACACACACACACACACACACACACACACACACACACACACACACACACACACACACACACACACACACACACACACACACACACACACACACACACACACACACACAAATCTCCTTGACTACCGTAACAATCCGTCTCCACCCTCTGTCCATCACAAACAAGCCCCACCCTGGGATGCAGAGCACCTGCATATTCCTGCTCCTACTTCCTTCCTGTGCTTCCCAGCTGGCGGGGCATCATTTAAAAACCTCCGCGCGGTGTACCACGCCGTAGCACGTCCTCTTTTGGACCGGACTTCACTCCTGCTTCTCTCTGAATGGCGACACACTGCGTCATGGATTCAATGAGAGAGTAACAGATGCTACCATGCTTGTTGTTTTCTATCCGCTCCCTCATCAGGCTTACTAAGTAAGACTGAAGGATTTTATTTTCTACGCTGGAACCTTTAGTGAGAACTCAAGCTCAGAGCTGTTTGCGTTCGTGGCTGCTACCACCACCATGTCCGACAGTATTCCCCTCCCCATCCAGCGATGGGCTGTTTGTTACCTGGTGATGGGGCTTTTTCCTCTCATTTCGCTGTGTAAATGACTGCTGTGTGTAGACTTGCATCGACTTGGGCCCTGCAGTATAAGTTTTGTACTCTAATGTAGTGAGACCTTTTACAATAGCACTGGGGATTGGGGGCCATGCAGAGATGCTTCAGCCTCTTTTTTGATCATTCATCCATCTCCCACCACCGCTGTTTTTATTTTTCTTCTATTTTCTGTATAAAGATACTCATCAAAACTGTTCAGGTTCTCCTGTCCGTTATTCTGTACCATGCTCGAAACAATTCTAGACACAATTCCCAGGACTATGCGGTCAGAATCATGAGGACATATTGATTTTTAAATTTGACGTGTATGGGAAAGGCACAGTGTGTGCCCTACCGTGTTTAAAGATTACCCAGTGTAGAACATGATGCGTAGGATAGAATGCTTTCACCAGCCCAACACCACCTCCGCTCCATCCAACGGAATACACTCAGCCCAACACCACCTCCGCTCCATCCAACGGAATACACTCAGCCCAACAACACCACCTCCGCTCCATCCAACGGAATACACTCAGCCCAACAACACCACCTCTGCTCCATCCAACGGAATACACTCAGCCCAACAACACCACCTCCGCTCCATCCAACGGAATACACTCAGCCCAACAACACCACCTCCGCTCCATCCAACGGAATACACTCAGCCCAACAACACCACCTCCGCTCCATCCAACGGAATACACTCAGCCCAACAACACCACCTCCGCTCCATCCAACGGAATACACTCAGCCCAACAACACCACCTCCGCTCCATCCAACGGAATACACTCAGCCCAACAACACCACCTCCGCTCCATCCAACGGAATACACTCAGCCCAGGCTGTCCCCTTCTTAGGGCCAGCCTGGAAATTGGGCATTACCATAGACCATTTTCCCAGAGGCAGGGAAAGCACATGTGGGAACATCTGGGTTGGCTCTTTGTACCGGGGCCATTAGTTTAGTCTTCTAGCCCTGGTACATAAAAGGAGCAGACCCATAATTAGTGTTACGAGCGACACCTGTGCTTGTCCTTCAACAACGCCTCTTTGAAAAGGCTCCAACCCACCTGGGCCATAACCCGCCTGCACATTTTAAAAGTGTATGGATGGCTTGCACATCCTTGGTGCTTACGGGTAAGGGACACTTCCGGAAGGTTATCCAAGCCTGTCATCGTCAGTCAGGCTGCAAGCGGTTGTATCAGCACTGGTCCAGACTGCTTCTCAACCCAGGGTTCCTCATGGTTCCCAAGCCAGCAGGGCCTGTAGGGACTTTGAAGCCTTTGAAAACAGACAGAGGAAGGCAATACAAAGGCTTCTGTCTTGCCATCGTTCTCGGTCATCATATGTCAGTCAGGGGTCCTCATTTTATTTCAGGGTCCCCCTTGGGTGGAGGGGGAGGATGGGTTGAGGGTGGTGATGGGACGTATAGTGGCCCCCGGGACTTTGAGGTGCCTTATTAAATTAGAACCCCTTCATTTGGTGCAGGGGTCACCTTTCGCCTGCAGCAAATAACCTCCCGATAGACACTAGTCTGTCTGTCTGTCTGTCTGTCGAGGAAACACACATCTCACTGTCATCTTTTGGGGTGAAACGTTTTCTTATTTTTCTTTAGGGTGGCTGTGGCCCAGTAGATTGAGTCGTTATGCTTCAACATGTTGTGTGTCAGGCTTCATTAAAATACGATGGGAATTTGAAAAGGCAAGTCGTAATTGGTCTCACAGCTTGTCTTTGAATGTTAGAATCCACCATGCTCCGGCAGGATATGGCTTCAAGAAAGATTACGGCTTGAAGATGATAATTATATTACTGATATTTTGGCATATATAAGTGTGTGAGGTTGCCTTTGAGCCAAGCATGTGGAGCTAGTCAACACCTTGCATCACCGTCTGTATAAATGTATATAAATGTCCATAGCTATATTTAAATAATTATACAATTAGAGCAGAAAGGCACCATGTTAATACAGTTTCATTCCTTGTGTAAGAATGTTACAGAAATACAGGACTTTCTACTCATGTCAGACAAAACAAAAACAAACCAAATTACAAAAAGATTAACCATGCTAACATGTACTCTTTTAGATGTTCTACAGCACGAGAGAAAGCGAAAAGATATCTTGTGTTTTTTGCTTTATTTAGAACGTAGAGGTGAGGAAAATGTGTCCCTTTTGGGACTAAAAGGAGAGGCGTTGCCATGCCAGCCTATTTCAGGACAGTCACAAGACCCAACTCACACCAAGCAATGTGTGTGTGTTTGCATGCATCTGTGAATGGGTATTTTCAAGGACTTCTCTGCATTTATTACCCTGGTTTAATGTTTCTGAACAATTGTCAAAGCAATATTTGACCAATTTTGCATATTTGGCTTAATGCGGTTTATATTTCCATTCCTTAGTGTTCATAAAATGGTATTTTTTGTATGCAAGCAGATTGGGCTTTTACCCGCGCCTGTAAGACGGTCGCACTCCTGTAGCTTTGTAGGCACTTGAAACGTGTTTCAATTATTATTCACGGTGTTATTCCACGGGCCAGGTAACCATGACAACCCTTTCAATAAGATCACTTTAAATCACATTCCTGCTGCTACGGTGAAACCATAAAGCAGGTAGGCAATTGATGATTAAAACAATAACCCCTCTATTCTTCTGTTCCTAGAGGGCAGGGCCTTGCTCCCTTTTTGCTTCAAACATTAACGCGAGCTCAATTTAGGTGAGTCCTCACCTTTGGGTATCAATCACTGAAATGCATGTGGATGCAAATGATCCAACCCCTGCTTTGCACCGCTGTGTATTGTGTACTTGAGGTAGTGCAAATTGTAAAGCTAAGCGAGAGATATAATCATCTTCATCTCCCCACACGACAATAGGGGCCAGCGAGCCATAATCACAATGTGTCAACAACAGAAATTGATATGATGTCATGGCAACAGTAACTTGAAGGGAAGCAGAGAAACGTTAATTTCAACAGGATTGTACATGAATAGGATGTCCTACGTACATGGCCCTGAATATGACAGCAGCTTCTGATTGCTGTGAGTGCCGTTTAGTACTCCATTTTTGTGCCACAAAGAATATAAAATCACATATACAGGTGGACACAGGTGGAATGGTAGGGGTGAACACAGGTGGAATGGTAGGGGTGAACACAGGTGGAATGGTAGGGGTGAACACAGGTGGAATGGTAGGGGTGAACACAGGTGGAATGGTAGGGGTGAACACAGGTGGAATGGTAGGGGTGAACACAGGTGGAATGGTAGGGGTGAACACAGGTGGAATGGTAGGGGTGAACACAGGTGGAATGGTAGGGGTGAACACAGGTGGAATGGTAGGGGTGAACACAGGTGGAATGGTAGGGGTGAACACAGGTGGAATGGTAGGGGTGAACACAGGTGGAATGGTAGGGGTGAACACAGGTGGAATGGTAGGGGTGAACACAGGTGGAATGGTAGGGGCGAACACAGGTGGATAAGGTGACGTAATGACAGGCATCGCCATGCCTACGGACACATCATTATCTTAATGAGCTACACTTGTTTGGCCCGTGCTGTTGCAGACCAAAACAGGCTGGTTCTGTCCCTAACTATTTAAGAAGTACTTTACCCTTCAGTGTTTTCCACTACATTAACTTGCACTATTTTGAGTATGTTAGTGTTATCTCTGCCCCGGCCACACAACACCCAATCCTGGTGGTGTTGTTCAAGTACACCACCCTATCTTTTTCGTTGATCAGCCTCTCATCTTGTTGACACCCGCTGGAGAAGAGGAAAATGTGGACACGGCTTTCAGAGCTGTTACTTTATCAGCACTGCGGCACGACTGGCCAAGAGGGGGGGGGGGGGGGGGGTTTCCTCCCCACTGAGGCTTTTCTTATCTTAACTCCAGAGGGTCTGGTGCAGTTGCTCTGCTCTCCGTTAAAAACACCCCCCCCCCCACACACCTCACCATGAAAGACCCACCCTCTGTGAGCCATTCCCCTGACACCCCCCCCCCCCCCCCCAGTCCCATGCATGACCCACATCAAAGGGGGGAAAAGTCCCCCGATCCACATAGATTGGGGCGAGGCAAGGCCCAAAAGCAGCAAACCTTCCCAACGTTATTCCACTGTGAAGGCAGAGACAGAGAAAACTAAGATGCAATGGCGTGCCTCCTAGTGGAATCCATCGAGATCAGGTATCGGCTCCGTCGGAAGTAAAGCGAGTGTTTATTGACTCAAATGGTTGAGGCAACCTTACCGGACATAGACACCAGATGTATGTTGAACAACGACATGGTAGGGGGGAGAGGCGATAATGAAGAGAAAACATATTCTACAACTCCATTACTTCCTGTTTGACCATACCCACTAAGGGGTTTTGTTGGGATAGCAGTTTGACTTCACAAATCTTCAGTGGATTCTTTTGTTGGGAAAAATTCTCATCTCAGCAGCTATAAGGTTTCAATTGTATTGAGTCCTCTTCTTAAAAATTGATTCCCAGTTCTCATCCTATTGTTTGCTTATTGATTATTGAAATGTAAACAGCACCTTTATCTTCAGCAAATAATTCTTCCATTCGATTCTCCTCCAGTGAACTATCAATCACAATATAAGGATAAACATATCAATAAACACTTAACAAGAAACATTTTCACTCATCTATAGTTGCCCTGTAACACCAAGAGAACAAAGAGCAACAGAAGAAGGGTTCATCTTACCGGCAGAAACAAGGTAACAAGAATGGGAGATCTGAACGTGTTGCTGGTGTGGAATCTGGTGGTGGGGGGGCGGGGGGGGGGGGGAGACGAAGTTGAAAGAGACGAGCACAAACAGACAATTGTAGAACAAAGAGAATGGAGAGATGTGATTCAAAGATGGGGGATGCAGACCGACGTCTGCTGAATCTGGCCCTATCTTAAAAACAATACAGGCACACTCAGGTATTCAGATCGTCCCGAGAACACAACCAGATGCCGAGAACAATAAAGTCAACAGCAGTGGAGAACCAAACCAAAGGAGGCTTAGGTCAATCGAGTATACTCTTGGCTGTTGTACCTGCCGTGTTTGATCACTGCAGGTGCAACGAGTGCCAAAGGGTCGTGAGGAGCCATCTTCTGTAGAGGTGTGTTCCAGGCTCAACCAACAACAAACCCTAACAGTGATCGAATGCACTGCGGGCCAATTTCAACTAATGACATTTGTTATGGCTCTGCCAACTGAAAAAGTTCTCGAACTCTGCACCACAGTGATGCTGTGTTTTTAACCAGTTACTGAATAATTCTGAGTTAAAATCTTTTTTTTTTTCTATACGTCAATGCCAAGTTGCATACTTGGCCTATACTGAGGTAAAATTATACAACATAAATAATGATAAACTCTGTTTATCCTGAGCTGCCAAGTAAAACGTATCCTAAATTGTGAAATTCATTGTGATTTAAAACAATGTGTACATGTCATAAACAAAGAGTTGTGCAACACTAGGGAATAGCACAGTTACTTCAAATCTGTTGTGCTATTAAACATAAAGTGTGTGTCAGGTCAAAGGAACATAACACAGGATAGCAGAGACAGCAGGGGGTGTCTTTATAATAACTTCTACTCCAACCATTGAAGAAGGAAATTTAACGGTGGAAGAGTGCAGATGGAAGAAGGAATGAGAGTGGGTGAGAGTGAGTGGAGGACTGAATAAATAAGAAGCTTGGAGACCTTGGTTACTGCCCTCTCGATAATAAGGCTTCTGAACTGCTTCAAGAAGGCATTCTTATACATCAAGGTGGACTCATCCGCTGTCACCGTAGAGACCCGCTTTGACAAACAAGCTCATCAAAATCCAAATAAACCTGGTTCTGTTTGATGGAGAAATGTTTCCTATGAAGAGCTGAGTTGTTGTGGGGAACGCTACGACTCAAGGAGGTTGAGGTTGGATGTGGGTCGCTCGTCAATCGCTTATTTTGCTAGGTCACGGCTAAAGGTTTGGGGAGTTGAACTTTTTGGCTTTGGTATCGCTGCAGTGGAGGTTAGATGGAGGTGAGGAAGAAAGAATGAAGAATAGGACAGCTAAAAGGTAAGGATTAAACATGTGAATGCAATAAAGACACCAAGGAGAAAAGAACATTGGCTGTCTGCTCCTGACATTTCAATGGGACTGGTAGTGAAGAAAAAGGAAACTGTGGGACCCTAAAACAATACACATCCTCAATGGGAATCGGATCCGTCTACCACTTCGCTACAAACCTTTTCCCCAGACGGGGGAAAAGTCTTTGGCGGGCTGTGCCGGCTGCATGTGCTTGGTCCATATAAGAGGCTCAAACCCATCTGTTCACATGTTAGGTCAATGGGTACACAAAAACTACTATGTAACCTTTGACCCATTACTTCTGGGGGAGCGGAGCGGTGTTGACCGCAACCGCCCGGCCTTTCAACAGCTGCTATTCATGTACATCCTCTAAATGTCCTTCTTCTGATGCATTTCTCAAACCCAGCGTACTAATCGACGTGTACATCACAGAGATCATTTCTTGGTCAGCGTGTTTCTATTTTATTCATGCACCAATCGTTTCACTGAGGTGATCAACCCTACTGATGTCTCCCTAATCTTCCCTAATCTTCCCATCCAGTTTGGGATTGATTCAAGCCCTTTCTGTTCATTGTGGCCAACAAAGTCTTGATGAAATGAAAAGAAAAACAATCTTTGGCACTACTTGGTAGAGTGGGGACAGAAAAGTTATTAAAGGATCTCAGCTGAGGCTTAACTGTCTCTGACACGACATTTCTCGAGTGAGCATCCATTCAATTCAAGTTGAGGTGCTTTGCAGACCATGTAATTGAGTCATGACAGTGCGGAACCTGCCTAAACCTGCTCTGTGGGCCATGTAAAGAAGGCAAATGGGAAACTCCATAGGACTGGTCTGCTATGGTTATGGGCATATGGCTAGTAAGCCCTGGTATGTATTAGTATAGTTCTAGATATCTGTTATCAGGATTACAACAAGTGAAATCTATCTAGACACACCTTTTTTAGATAGTTAGCATTGATGTGCAATCTTTTTTTATTTAAGACCTATTCCAATAGGTTAAAATATTATCCCAAATATCTGACACAAATCAAACTGTTTAGACAAATTGAGCTTCATTGCAACCTTGAACTGCAGGTTTAAAAAGGTAGCAAACTAAAGCTTTCTTAAGCTGTGATACTCTAGTTGGGCTGTAATCTGTGGATCACAGATGAATAACTTTCACCGGTGAAGCTAGCCATTTGATTGTTTAAGTTAGGGTGTGGCCAAGTTTAGGTTGTTCTGCTTAACACATTTGAATCTCAAACTGGTAGCCTGTCATTAAGAAAATAAAAGTAGTTTTTAGTCTGATTTATGGCCATCATTCCCCCTTGCTTTGTGTGTGTGTGTGTGTGTGTGTGTGTGTGTGTGTGTGTGTGTGTGTGTGTGTGTGTGTGTGTGTGTGTGATTTATTCTCAAAAACAATCAATCTGCTCAGGTTGTCTGCTTTGGTTTGTCAGAAGTCTGTTTTATATTATAGTCTCTTTGATTCATGAGACATGTCACGTTTGATTTTCAACCTAGTGGTCACTGTGATACTCTACTACTATCTACAGATTTTAAAGTCAAAGTTTTGCCCAATTGTCGTCCACTGACATGCATTTGAAAGGAATGTGTAGTGTAATACAACATGTTGCTTTGTTCATCTCCGTTTCCTGCTGGTATGCCACCCTAAGATGGTCAGAAATATAGGAACAAAGCCTCTCATCTCTCTTATTAAAATGCTGATGTACTAAAAGGACATTTGTTGATTGCTCGGATGTTTATTGGTCTCAAACCCAGAACCTCTCAACTGGGTTCACAGTTCGTGTGTATGGTTAATTGTAAAATAATCACTCTTGGACCAAACAAATGTTCAGCATACGTTCATTAATGCATTTAAGCGGGTGTGGTGTAAAGTGTCGTCTAAAAGTTGTAATTTAAAGAGTTAATTTACACACATGCACGCATGCATGGACGCATAGACACACACACACACCAGTTAAGATTGATTTTGAGCATAACTATACTACTACCGCTGCTGCTCTTCCTCTAAAGACCAGGGTTAGGGGTATCCACTCCCCCCGTTTGAAACACAAGTCTCCATTTCACCAGCCTGACCTTGTTTTCATAGGAAGCCCGGGGGCCCATTCCTTAGCTCTGTTGCACCCCAAAACGACTACTACTACTTCCTCATATTTCAATATGAGCATTATAAACATGCAAGCCAGATTCTTTTTCATTGTTGTTTTTTGCATAGCTGTGAACCTTGGCCAGAAGCCAGGGCCTTCTTAAAATGGTTCATGGGTTTGCAGTATTAACGCACATTCTGTGAGAAAGATGTCTAAAGCACTTCTGCAAGATGCAATACTTTTATGATTTATTGTGTTGACAGACTAAGATACACACACACACACACACACACACACACACACACACACACACACACACACACACACACACACACACACACACACACACACACACACACACACACACACACACACACACACACACACACACACACACACACACACACACACACACACACACACACACACACAGTAGTTTTTGTGATGGCTAGCATTTTGAAGTCCTAACATCATTGTGATTTCCCAAAACTAGATTTGAAGTGAAAAACTCCACACAGGTCCATGAGGGCTAAGAAGAAAGAACAGTGTGTTAAGAAACAACATCCGCGGGAAGATGGCCTGAAGGATTCATAGGTTGGTGGAAGTTTTCTCTTCTACTGGGAAACCAAAATATCAAATTATCAATTCAGACATATTTGGTTAACTGGCATATACCAAGATAGGTTTTTAGGTGTGTGTTTGTGTGTAGTGTTAATAGCAAGGTCTTAAACCATGTCCATAAATGGCTTTATGAAAACCATGCAACATGCTCTGAAAAAAATAATCCATAGACCCTTCCCCCAAGCCCCGATATTCACATAGTCATCCCCGCCTCCTTCTCAAAAAACATACAATTCCTTTCCTTAAACTCTCTGCTTCTCTCCCTCACTACCTCCCACCCTTCTTCACTATACCTCCCGTCAACCCGCCCTCTTTTCCCAGCCCGAGCTTCCCCTCCTTTACTCCCTCCCTCTCCCAGAAATCTGGGGACAATCTGTACACACTCGACTCCAGTGCAGAACCCTTTCCCCCAGGCAGGCTGAGGAGCACAGCACTGAGAGGAGAGGTAGCCGGGTCAGAAGGAGATTGCAAATGGCAGAAGGATTCAGTAGACAATCAGAAGGCTAAAGTGAGAAATCGACAGCTGTAGGATTTCGGACAAACAGAAGGAGAAAGAAATAAGGAACAATTGCAACAACCACAGTGTGAAGAGGACTGTTAAAGTTGAAGGGGGCTAGTGAAGTATGGGCTCCATGGTGCTCTTCTCTGCCACTCTTCTCTTCAGTTTCCTGTTGTCCTCCATCTGTGGAGTACCTGGTCCCCAGGACCTGCGGGAGAGGGACGCTTTGTGCAACGACCAAGGCTGCTATGTCGTCTACTTCCAGCGCAAGACCTTCCTGGAGGCCTGGAGGGCTTGCAAGGAGGACGGCGGCAACCTGGCCACCATCAAACGGCCCGAGGAGGCGGACGCCATCGCCGCTCTCTTCTCCAACGCGGACCTGAGACATTTGGGGCCGGAGGTCCACGTGTGGATCGGCCTCCAGCGGCAGCCTCGGCAGTGCAAGCCATCGCGACCCCTCCGTGGATTTTCCTGGACCACCGGCGACCAGGATACCGAGTATACAAACTGGCAGAGGGAGGAATCCCCCAACTCGTGCTCGGCGCCGCGGTGCGTGGTTATGGCATATGACTCGTCCTTGCCGGAGCAGAGTAAAAACTTTGAGTGGCAGGAAGGCACCTGCTTCATCCCTGCTGATGGCTATCTCTGCCGCTACACATACAGAGGGATGTGTCCCGCACTGTGGAGTGAAGGGGGGGGCAATGCCCTTTACGCGACACCTTTTAACCTGCTGACCACAATGCTCACCCACCTGCCCGATGGGACTGTTGCCACGGTTCCCTGCCCTGCGGGCTCAAAGGAAGACCAGACGGTGCTGTGCAGGTCAGAGGAGGATGGCATCACGGCAGGTTGGTCGCGCGCCGCCCCCCTTTGTGCCGCCGACGCCCCGGTATCCAAGGCCTGGTGCGGGCAGGATAACGGTCGGTGCGAGCACTTCTGCCGGGAAGCGGGCGACCAATACTTCTGTCAGTGCTCGGAGGGTTTCCAGCTGGCAGACGACGGACTGCACTGTGATGTTATGGACGTCTGCCACGGGGCGCCCTGCGAGTCCGAATGCCTCCCCCTCCCGGATGGGTATCGCTGCGCCTGCCCTGAGGGCTACATGCTGGCACCGGACGACGAGGGCTGTCTGGACGTGGACGAGTGCCTCCAGAGCCCCTGTGAGCAGCTGTGTGTGAACTCCCCGGGGTCCTTCCAATGCCGCTGTCGCCAGGGTTACCGTCCGGGCGACGACGGCGAGTGCGAGGACGTGGACGAGTGCATGAATTACCCGTGTGAGCAGACGTGTGAGAACACGGTCGGTTCCCACGTCTGCCACTGCCACATGGGTTTCTCCGTGGTGCCCGAGGACCCCAGACACTGCCAGGAAACAGACGAGTGCCAGATCCCGGGGACCTGTGAGCAGATGTGTGTGAATTATGTGGGGGGGTTCGATTGCTACTGCAAGGAGGGCTATGAGCTCGGGCCGGACCACTACTCCTGTCAGAAAATTGAGGTTGGAGACGGCCGACCTATCGTCACTCCCGACTTCCCCTGGTTCACTCAACAACCTGAACCCGCGTGGAACCAGGATGATTTCAATTGGCAGCGGCCGACTGACTGGCCCGACTCACTGGATTGGCTGACCGACCCGCCTAGAGTCCCGAGCTCTGATGTAATATGGGTTACCAGCGCCCCACAGGAGCAAATGCCCCTTCACGTCACCATGGAGCCCTCCAGCCAAGAGCCTAGAGACGGCCTGGGGGATGTTGAAGAAGAAGAGGGAGAAAACTTGTTTCCGTGGGAGGTAGAACCTGAACTGACATCTTCCACCCCCACACCACCACCACCAGCAGCCCCTCCCACCCACACACCACCACCAGCCCCCCCCACACCAGCAGCCCCTCCCACCCACACACCACCAGCCCCCCCCACCCACACAACACCATTGACAACCAGCCCCGCCCCTACTCCAGATTGGGAGGAAGATGAGGAGGAGGAGGCCACCACCAGTGTCCCCATTCCACCCACGTCAACCACTATATCCGAGGGGGCGTGGAACTGGTTCGGGTCCAGTCCCACTCCTGCCGGTCACGAACCAGTAACTACGGAGTATGGAGAACCAGTCACGGATTATAGCATCTCTTCAGACTCCGATTATCATGGCGAGGAAGAGAAAGATGACGATTATCTTTTACATTCCTCAGAGGAGCCTAAATTGGCAGAGGAGGAAAAAGACAATGGAGGAGGCCAGGACCACTTTGTCCAGCACACCACACCCACCTCAGGAAGGGGAGAGGCTGCTTCAGATTCTGCGCAAAGCGACCAAAGCGAAGAGGTGAAGCAGAGTACTAGCACCTGGCTCCTGGTAGGACTTCTGGTTCCCATCTGCATCTTTGTGGTGGTGATGGTGGCCCTGGGCGCGGTCTACTGCACCCACTGTGCTGTTCAGCCACGCAGTAAGGGCACCACTGACTGCTACCACTGGATTTCAGGGGCCCATGACAAACCCAGCGTTCAAAGCTCCTCGGCTGCAGGCAAGTCCCATGTCTAGGCTGGTGAGATGTGGATTAATAGACTCTGGTTGAGAGATGTCCATGGACGGGTAACGGGACCCAGTAAACTATTGAACTGATGTATATACACATGGCTGAACGGTTTTCTGTATCACAACACGCCTACATTTTTACCTGAACTTTACCCACGCTTTGAAAACTTTGTGGAAAAATGGTTATGACAGAAGAGCGGGCAGATTTAATTCTTACAACAACGCACAGTATAACGTCTGATAGCTTTAGGATTGCACTAGACTACATAGTCATTTCATTATGGTTTATACTCACCACTGCCCACAATGGCATTGAGTCAATATTATATCAAGTGTGAGCATCTGAACGTTAGGTTTGGAAACATTATGTATGAATCATTTAGAAAATGACAACCATATCTAAATCATATTTCAACTAATATTTCAACTTCGGAAACATTGACAGTGTCCTTAATTGCTCTTGCCATCAAATGTAGGAGACAGCATTATAAACAACCCAAACCACATTCTGGCGTCTATGGTACAAGTGTATCGTGCATTGCATGCTGGGAAAGCCATCATTTTAAAACCACCGCTGGCAAAATGTATGTAAATATGTATTTGTAATTCTCTTGTCCGTCTGGTTGTATCACCTATTCAAACATGCGCCATGTCAGCAGGATTAAACGAGGTACATTTTGATTTATGGAGCACATCAAACCTTGTGTTATACAGGGTTAGGTTTAGGCATATAGGGGGGAGGGGGTTTGCTCCTAGGGAGGGGGTTCGCTCCTAGGGAGGGGGCTCGCTCCGCCATCCCAGTTTAAATTTCCGAGCGGCGTTCCTGACTGACTTTCCTCGATGGGGATAAAGTGCAGATGTCGGTTAGGAAGTATAAGGTGCCGGGGTCAGAAGGAGCCACTTTTCATTAGATTTGACATTAGCCTTGACATATTTTAACGGCTTGACTATCTGGGGGGGGGGGGGGGGGGGGGGTTCGTTAAAGACTATCCAAATGTATTTCTCAGTTGAACTACATGTGAACTATGCCCACGTGTGAAGGAAGGATGAATTAGCTATTTATGCCTTTTCATCTTTGAGTTTTTTTTTTTTTTGCAATTTCTTATTAAAATACTCAGAGTTTTGCTGAGGCTGGTGGTTTATTTGTGGTTGGTTGGTGTGCATTTAGCAGTGAACGTTTGACATAGTTTGGATAAGTAGATGCATTCCTGCGGTGCTCTTAATGGCCTGATAAAGTGAAGGCTAAAGTGACAGGGAGTCAGTCAAGCACAGTAGACAATTAGATAAACCCACAACAGTCTGAGTATACCCCAACACACACCCACTAGCATTCATCCTGAATTATATTGGAATGTTACTTGTGCACATCATCAAAAATATGATCGCTGGGTGTCTTGAGCTGGAACTTTTAACCTTTGGTGGAAGGGAAATTGTGCTTTACAATTGTTTGGATTCTTCTTTTTAACAACAAGGACCCATGCAGTGTGCTAGTCAATGTTCTCTTGATTGTGTGTCATTCTATTGGATGACTTAAGGCCTGCTGTGATCAGCACCAGGTTCCAGCTAGCTGGGAGAGTGGGCTGCTCTACATCTCCCACACTCTCTCTGACCTATTTCCAATAATGTCATCAGTCACTGCAGCCCACTGGGGTTTGGTTTTTAAACCCCAGGCTGTTTGACAGTTAATCTCCATAGGCCTCCAGTGCCTTTTCATAGTCTTTAGGTATAGGTACAAGAATTTAACCTCCGGGGGATTAATAAAGTGTAATCTAATAAAACAAATTGTGAGAAATGATACATAATAATTTACATGTGAAGCATAATGTTAATCTGTGGCTTTTCTAGTCAAGGCAAATTGCCAGAATGAAGCTTCAGACTGTAAGACTAAGGTTATACACCAGTGGCTTCCCCTTCAAAGTTACACAGGGTTAGGTTACACACTCCATTGACCCCTACACAGGGTCAATGGAGAATTCCTCTCACTTGCCTCCCCTCATCAGTCTTGGCTCCTACTAGAAGCTGTACTGACACTGAAATTCTACACTGTCAAAAAGGTGGATTTAGTAGGTACTGGCTTAATTATTCTGGTTACAATAACAAACGTAGAGTTCTTTGATCTCAAGGGGATTTACCAGATTAAATAACGGTCAAATACATTAATAAATGCAACGGACAAAGTTCTTTCTGCCATAAGTAATACTCAGGCCTGAACTAATCACTCAATTTGTTATCCCCATGGTTACAACCCACTCATAAACAACAACAATATAGGGATATACGAAACAGGGATGCATATATATATATAATGGGTGAAACCCATATCAAATGATTTGGCAAGATCTGAATACAATTCCACTGCCATTAAGTTATTCTGAATCTTATGACTCTCCAATTTCCCAGTTTCGGCCTGAGTATTTCACTTCCCAGACAGGGGCATATTCAGTTAAAGCTTGTCCACATTTTTCCAAGGAGAGAAAAGACAAAGACATCACGTTCAAGGTTTGCTATTGATACATGTGGGCGGTAATTGACAAATCGTCGCAGGAAGCTCTGCATCAAGATCACGTTATCAGACACGTCTGCAAACTAATGAAAATAAGTGCTGGGCCCCACTTTGAGCAGTCGTTGAGAAGTTGGGTAACCAACCGCTATGCAGAGCTTATTACAAAATAGACCTTGAGGCAGTGAGACCGTCTTTCAAAAAGGAAATCTGCATGTCAGCGTGCCGCATTCGCTTTCCTCATCAGCCATTCTTCTGGCTTCCAAGATACCCAGAGTCATAAATGGGTTCAGCAGGAAGTGAACACACGGGCCTTGGATTAACCTGAACCTGTAAAATGTATTTATTTAGGCGGGGCCGAATGATGATCATGGCCATAGAATTGTGAAACAAAATAATTGGAAGAAGAACAGTGTGTGTGCGTGTGCGCGCGCGCGCGCGTGTGTGTGCGTGTGTGTGTGTGTTCCAGTATGTTTGAGAGCTTTGACATTAACAAGCAAACTGTGCCTATACAATTTTAAACAGACAAAATAATCTTGTCATAAATCTCTTCAATTTGCCATACGAAACATTTTATCGTAACCGATCTAGTTTTACAGATAGGACCTATAAAATAGCGAGGCAATGCCTCTGGAAATATGTATCAGGTGTCTGAACAGGAAGACCGTACCGCCTTGGCTTATTTGATGTTCTAGTGGAGCAAGTTGTTCCATCAGACCAGTCAATCATTATCAGAGAGGACCTTTTGAACATATGAAAGCATACGTGCCATCAAATTTAATGTTTATTTGATAAAAAAAAGGAAAATAGTCATACATCAAATGCATTCTTTGTTATAAAAGAAGGTCATATTGATCTAAATGTTCCCTGACAAACTAATCCACTAAGTGCAACTAAATCCACATAATGGTTACCATTATACACATTTCTGATATTGGTGTACAGTCATGATTAATAATTGTATGAATACTCTGTACTAAAATACATCATGTTCTGCCCTTGTTAAAAAAACATTTGCATAAAAATGTCCTATTTCTCATCAATTAAGGCGTCTATATAAACCAGGATATAGCTTTATCTTATGCATGTGCAAATATGACACGTTACGCAGAAAATACCATGGCGGTCTGAGGATTATGAGGACAGTAAAGTTGGCTGCTGAACTCATCACACCTCGCTATTTCCTGTGCAGTGGAAGGGGACAAGCTGTGACTGGCTAGAGCGCTCCAGAAGGAACAAGCCAGCAGACGTGGTGGCAAGGCTCCAGGATGGGAACACCAGCGTGATCGTAGCTAATGAGCTGCATTCACGTCGTGGTTGGGTTTTTCGTTCTCAACACGGTAAAACAGTTGGAAATACCGTAAAGCACCATTTTATTTCCAAAGTGGCTTCATTTTCAAGTTCAGGAAATAATGTTAGCTAGTACACTGAATCAAATATTCAGAGAAAACCACAACATATCTAAATTACTTCAAATTTATTTTAGTATCAAAAAGGAAAGCATTGAAATAAACAGATGACTATGATACAATATTTTGTTTCCAAGTAGTTATAGCATTGGAGATCAATAAGCTTGACGCAAAAGCCTTTATCATTTCCTAACTCTTTCAATAATAGAAACCTGTTACCCTCAGTTTAGTCCCTCAAGCCAGCATTTACATCAATGCATTTTACACATCAAGGCAATTATCTTGGTAAACGTTCAAAAATCTGCATCCAAAAGACGTCCAGCTGGGTTTTTGTATCGCGATGCATTGGCTGGTTTAGTGTTAGGTATAAGATGAAACATACAATGTTGTATGGCAGGAGAAAATGGCTCAGGTTCCCAAGGTCTGCAGCCTAACCTGCAGACAGCCTTGCCATTGAGCGAGATGCCTAATTCCACTGTATATCCTTTGGATAAAAGCATCTGCTGAAGGACTGAATATTAAATAGTTCAATGGTACATGGGTGGTTGCCAAGGAGACATATCCACAACCCTGGGCCCAGAGCTTGATACAATAGGATGGTATGTGCTAGCAAAAGGAGAGGAGGGCGTGGACAAGGTGGAGGAGATCTGGTTACAGTGTAGATCGTCAATGGAGTTCCTCTCGCCGGTCCTGTAATTGAAGCAGGGTGGTGGGAGTTGGGGGGGGGGGGGGGGGGGGGGGGGGATTCTGTGTACATAGCCGTGTCCTACAAACCTTTGTGTGCATTAAGCATATTTATGTGCGTCATGCTCTCGGTGTGAGTGTGTGTGTGTTCCCACATCTGTTTATTTCATGATCTGCCATTGTGTCTATTTGCATGTTCCGTGAGCAAGAGAGAAGATTTAGTTACATTGACTGTTGCAGTGTTGTGTGTCCCATAAGGCTTAACATAATGCTACTGGCTCTGTAAAGACCTCCAGTTAAACCTGAGGTGATAACCTGCCTGTACCTCCAGTTAAACCTGAGGTGATAACCTGCCTGTACCTCCAGTTAAACCTGAGGTGATAACCTGCCTGTACCTCCAGTTAAACCTGAGGTGATAACCTGCCTGTACCTCCAGTTAAACCTGAGGTGATAACCTGCCTGTACCTCCAGTTAAACCTGAGGTGATAACCTGCCTGTACCTCCAGTTAAACCTGAGGTGATAACCTGCCTGTACCTCCAGTTAAACCTGAGGTGATAACCTGCCTGTACCTCCAGCCAGGTTTGCCTGTAAGAGAGCTAGCGTGTTTACTTCCTGCTCCTTGCAGTTGATAAAACAGACATGAGAACAAAAGGATGGCCATGTGAATTATCAGGCTGGCTGTTGAAGGCTAAAGAAGCTATCTGACATGTGCTATGTGCCTCAGTGGCAAGAAGAATACAATTGTTTCTTGGTATCAGAAAGGTTGGCATTGAAGACAACCATTTAATTGAATCAAGTCTGCTCATCAAGAGTTATACAACTTTGGTTTAAAACCGATCTAAAAAAAAATACTTGAATCCAAAGATTGTTTTTTATTTGAATACATGGGGGGCCTCTCACCTGCAAAACATTATGCAGATTCGGAAACACAAAAATATACTATCTCTACACTATCTATTTGCAAAGCATTTTGGATATGCGTTCTGTCCACAAGTCTCCAACACAATGAACCACAAGCTTTACCAGGCTCCTCCATCCCATGACACAGGTAGTTGTTGAATAAACTAGTGTTGTAAAGATGGAAGAATATTACAGGCAGAGCACGTATTCCATGCTGACCTGTCCGAGCTCCATTGAGTGTGTGGTGATGGCTGTTTTTTTCTAACCCGTGCACGCCTGCACACATCACTAAATCCCGGCAGTCACAGCCTGGGAAGTTCGCGTTCGCCTGTGCCATAAATGGTCGATAATGAATCGGGCGCTGGTCATGTGCTTCTAATTCGATTCTGGACAGCATTCAAACACGTCGAGTGCCAACTTACCTCACTCAGCACTGGGTGAAGGCACAGGCGTTTCAAAAGAAAAATCCCTCGTAATTGGTTGCTAGATCTGTTGCCATTGGTCACCCTGGCTTGGGTAAGCCCCTCCCTCCCAGGCTTAGGTAATCCTATAAAAAAATGACAAGACAATAAATGTAATTTATGTGAACAAATATATCCATGTTTAAGCAGTTTGTAGGCACATTCAATCAATGCAAAC
The DNA here is from genome assembly GCA_026745465.1 of Lota lota. Lineage (NCBI taxonomy): Eukaryota > Metazoa > Chordata > Actinopteri > Gadiformes > Lotidae > Lota > Lota lota. The sequence continues at coordinate 1,250,604 of JACYXH010000232.1, forward strand.
CTTTTCTTACCCTATTTTGGGATTGTGGTCCCGTCTTTTCCTCTTCATCTCCTCCACACTTCCAAAGCAGCCAGCCTCTGCTCCATGGATAGCCATGAGGTTTCCTCTAGATGTCCTCCACACTTCCAAAGCAGCCAGCCTCTGCTCCATGGATAGCCATGAGGTTTCCTCTAGATGTCCTCCAAACTTCCTTAAGGAAACCAGCCTCTGCTCCATGGATAGCCATGAGGTTTCCTCTAGATGTCCTCCAAACTTCCTTAAGGAAACCAGCCTCTGCTCCATGGATAGCCATGAGGTTTCCTCTAGATGTCCTCCAGACTTCCAAAGCAGCCAGCCTCTGCTCCATGGATAGCCATGAGGTTTCCTCTAGATGTCCTCCAAACTTCCTTAAGGAAACCAGCCTCTGCTCCATGGATAGCCATTTGGTGATCACTGCTGTAAATTGCTGTTTGACTCCACATCAGTTCCTGGTAGTTTTCTGCACTTCCACGGCAATTTGCCGTGCTGCTTACAGAAAGCCAACTTTTGATGCAGTGTTTAACCTGTGTGCCTTGATTAGTGAATGCACCACAGGTGTGCAGCCTCACCCAGCCCCACAGTCCAATCAGCCTGACTCAGGCCAGGTGAGGCTGCTTTAACCAGCCAACAGCAACCAACCTCCACAACCAATCACACTGATTCATCACATCATTGTATGTAATAACATTTTTTCTAATTAATCAGACAATATTTATATTTTGGGCCATCAAAAATGTTTCTGAACTAGTGTGTTCCCCCTCTCACCGGTGATTTCCCAGGCCCATCCACATCACCTTGTCTCCTTGCCCATCATCTGCCAAAGTACAAGCTTACACTGTCCATCCATTCACTACATATGGAATCATTTTCCACTTCCTCTGAAAACATCACAATAGTTCCTGATCAAGGCTTGGAGCCCATCCATTATGTGGAAATGTAGCGCTCCGTCAAGGATTGTCCTAACAGTTTAAGTGTCTACATTGTGAACGTGCCTGACAGATTAAATCAATGAAACTCAGCGGGTGAGGATCAACCTGTGTTTACTTCTGCTTTTGGTCCTTAGGTTGAACAAAACAGTTCATACTGACAAACCTACTCACCATAACAGGTCTAAACAGGTTTGGGATTGTACGTATTTCATGGGTGCCTGCATCAAAATTGTCTTGCTTGGCAATTGGGAATACTTCGTATCAGCAACATTAGAATCCTACCCCCCCCCCCCCCCCCCATAGCTCTGCATCCTGTAACAGCCCCAGGTGAATGCTTGTATTTCCTGTGAAGCACATAGCTGACCAGCATCCTCTACAAGTTATCTCCTTGATCCTATCATACTCTCTTATACTCTTATACTTACACTTTATTTAGGATTGACAGAGAGTGGTTTCTTTGATTCACTAAAGAAGTGTGGAACACACATCTTCACAACGCCCAGGGTGCATTTTCCTCTAATGTCAACTGTTGACCTGTACACACCCCTCCCCTCCCCTCAACACACACACACACACACACACACACACACACACACACACACACACACACACACACACACACACACACACACACACACACACATGCATGCATTGCTATATGCATGCACACACACAAGCACGGACAAACGTGCACGCACACGCATCACACAAAAACCTGCATGCATGCATGCACGCACACACATGCACGGACACGTGCATGCACATACATGCAAGCATGCACAATCGCGCTGCACACACACACGCGCGCACACACACACACACACACACACACACACACACACAGGGTGTCAAGAAAGCTATGTCTGGTTGTGTCAAGGAATTGATGACCTAAATTCCTCGTTGTTAAGAACACAATAAATCATAAAATAAGTTATAATTAAAAAGGTACCTGTGATAATTCAGTAATAAGATCATTGAAATATTCAAAGATGCTGTAGATCCTCTGCCTCTAACTGACAAGTGCTGGAGCAGATGTCAGGAGCACAGATAGCACACAGCGCACAGCACAGCTCCTGCAGGAATCACACTTTGATCATTCCAACAGGGTTTTTTACTTGGGCGACGTTTGGGCCTGCTCCTCAGAAAAGCCCTTCCCGTCAGTAGCCAGGGGTCACAGTGAGCCCTCCAACATGGAGACCTTCCTTTAAACTGACCTTGGCCAGCTCAGGAAAAACGAGCTGTCTAGTCAGTCTACACCCACACTTCGTTGATGCCCCCACCTACCATTCATTTAAGCCAAGACAAGCTTGTGCGTGACCTTATGAAAGAAATAATAATGGGAAAGATAGGGTTTTTAAGATGTGCTTTCATTTGAGGAGACTCATTCCCACGTGCAGAGTATCCTGTTGCTCTTCTTATCCCTCGACGCATCGCGCGTCACCCATCAGGCTAATGGGTGAATCATTCTGCTCTGATGCTGCATAACCCAGCTCTCCAGTGCATCGAGCCACTCGTCTCCGTGGCCATATTCAGCCAAAAGTAGACACAGACACCACATTATTGATTCAATGTAGAAGGCCATTAGCGCAAATAATGTCTTACAAATGTTGCGTTAACACGACTGAATGTTGCGTGGTAACACGGAAACACGTGTGTTAACGCAACACAAAGGGACACGTTAACGTCCATTTTCTGGTTGTGTTGATTCAAGGACCAATGAGGGTCCTTGAATCAAGGCAGTCATACATATTCATGATGAGGTTCTGTCACTGATGTCGAACAACAACCCAAGGAGCACGTTGTGCGTCAATTACTGACACCGTGTACACATTACTGATGTGTGCGTCCAAATATGACGAATATCACGACCAAACTCTACCAGTTAAAAAGTCGTGTTAACGTGATGTGTCTAAGAGGTTATTTGTTCTAATGGCCTTCCATAGTTGAATGCATTTTAACAGCCCATTTATCATTGAGGTCTATCCCATCTCTTCCATCCTAGTGGTACGTCAGGGTATCACAGGGTCATACGTTGGCTTACGTTGAGTTCACAGTTCGATGAACCCTTTTGTATTTGCAGTTTGAAGGAAACAGGGTAAGAAACTTTGCAAGAAACCCCCCAAAAAAGAACCCCAAAATGATGGAAATCATATCATACAGCACTCTTTCAGACTCTTTCTACGCTGTCATACAAACGATTCATGCCTTGGGGTCTATATCGAGGTCTGGGTGTTTCCCTCGATTCCCTCGCGTGTCTAGGATTTAGAAGTGTACAAAAAGATTTGTATCGAGGGATATCCATGGTGGGTGTGTGCTCTAATTCTGTCAGAGATGATGTAGAATGTCCTGCTGGCACAGACTTGGCAAGAGCTCTTCATCGAGGGCTTCCTACAGCTTTTGATCCCCCACTCCACCATCTGCGGGGCTGAAAAGAGTAAATTTAGATCTGGAGAGAAGGTTTTCAGTGTCTAGGGAGCGTTACAAAAACACTGCAGGAGAGAAGAGCACAGAGTGTGGCAGCGTAACTGTTAGACCCTTCAACCAAAACACTGTTAAACAAAGAGGTTTTTTGTATTATTTTTCACATCCAAAATCTTCATGAAATGTATTTGCAGTGAAAAAAGAAATAAAAACATGATATAAATAATTATATACACATAAACTCCTGGCCTTGAAGTTATCAAAACACAAGTCAAACAGTGAAGCACGTGCTAGCCTACATAGATGCATTAGACATGCGTGTGCAAGCATCTAGGGGCCCACACCCAGAGGTGTCTGGTGGAATGCGGCTGGAAGGCACTGCACATTGCTGAGCTGCAGTCCATCCACAGCAAAGACAACAGCAAGGCAGGCGAGCTGCAGTTGACCTCTGGAACCAAGGGGTGTGTGTGAGGTGGGGTGGGGTGGGAGGGTGTACGTGTGTGTGTTTGTGGGGGGGGGGGGGGGGGTGTAGCGAGGTGTGTGTGGGGGGAGGGTGTATGTGTGTGTGCGTTTGTGTAGGGAGTTGTGTGTGTGGGTGGATGTACGTGTGTGCTTGTGTGTGGGGGTTTGTGTAGGGAGGCGAACGTGTGTGTGCGTGTGTGCATATTGTGGGGGGGGGTGTCGAGTGAGGAAGAGATATGAAAACCAGATGTTTGCAAATACTGGCAATGGCTGCCAATGTGTTCCTGAAACAAAACAAAAAAAGTTAAACTCTTAGGGGGAGAAGAAGGCAGGAAAGAAGACGTTCAACCTCTTGCAAAATAACCACTTCTGCCACACGCTGTGTTGCTCTCTCTCTCTCTCCCTCTCCCTCTCCCTCTCCCTCTCCCTCTCTCTCTCTCTCTCTCTCTCTCTCTCTCTCTCTCTCTCTCTCTCTCTCTCTCTCTCTCTCTCTCTCTCTCTCTCTCTCTCTCTCTCCCTCTCTCTCTCTCTCAGACATCATGTCATTCTTAGAGAATATAATTAGTAAGTCAATGTCGAGAAGGAGAGTGTGGACTCTGCCTCGTCCACATGGCACGTTCAGCCTAGATTCAGATGGCGTCACTGGAGTCACTGTCTTGTCGAGCTGACTGCAGCTTGTGTGTGTCTGCGGGTGTGCGCAGGTCTTTTGTTTGTACTCCTCTCGTTAAATACTTTCTCAAAGGAGTCTCCTAGTCAGCGAAGAGCGAGGGGATATTCTGAATGAAAGGGAACAAAACCTTCGCATGAGTCTCTTGGCTCAATTCACTGCTCCCTGTTTGACACGTCTGTTATCGGGCCCCTCGTCCTGCAACTAGACCCCTCGTCCTGCAACTAGACCATCCTTGACAAAAGTAAAAACAAAACCAAGAAACGCAGACATTTTGTCGGCGTGTTAAATATCCACTGACAAAGAAAGGATGGGTTTTATTACCAGACGGGTTTGAAGAAAAACAATTATTTTCTGGATCTGATTACAGATTTAAAACAAAAGGGAGCAGTAGAGCAGAACTTCCATCCACCCCCCCCCATAGCAGCCCCACGCAACCAAGCAAGTTGCTCAGAAAAAGCAGATCGAGTGATTCTCGTCAGGGTTCAGCAAAGGTCGGCGGTTGCGACGCCATGGTTACCATCCCACACCATCCTTCAGCCCGGTGTGTTAGAGCACGGGAGGGCTAGCCCCTAACCCCTAGCCCCTAGCCCCTAGCCCCTAACCCCTAGCCCCTAACCCCTAGCCCCTATCCCCTAACCCTAGCCCCTAGCCCCTAACCCTAGCCCCTAACCCTAGCCAATAACCCCTAGCCCCTAGCCCTAGCCCCTAGCCCCTAACCCCTAGCCCCTAGCCCTAGCCCCTAACCCCTAGCCCCTAGCCCCTAACCCTAGCCCCTAGCCCCTAGCCCCTAGCCCTAGGCCCTAACCCTAACCCTAGCCCCTAGCCCCTAGCCCTAGCCCCTAGCCCCTAGCCCCAACCCTAGCCCCTAGCCCCTAGCCCTAGCCCCTAGCCCCTAAGCCCTAACCCTAGCCCCTAACCCCTAGCCCCTAGCCCCTAGCCCCTAACCCTAGCCCCTAGCCCCTAACCCTAGCCCCTAGCCCCTAAGCCCTAACCCTAGCCCCTAACCCCTAGCCCCTAGCCCCTAGCCCCTAACCCTAGCCCCTAGCCCCTAACCCTAGCCCCTAGCCCCTAGCCCCTGTGAGGAGCAGGCTGGACGGCCCGCTTTCAGTGCGGCGTTGCCATGGAAATGAGCCTAGAAGTTGTGTTTAGTTGACGGCGCTAAACGTGAAGATGAGAGAAGTTGCGGGAAGAAAGTCCCGCCCTGGTCCAGGTCCAGGTCCAGGTCCAGGTCCAGGTCCTGGTCCTGGTCCAGGTCCAGGTCCAGGTCCAGGTCCAGGGTCTTCAAACTGAAAGGGGAACCGCAACCGAAGGACAAAGATTTAAATGGGCCGTGTCTGCAAAATGGAATGAATTGAACACATGCTTCAATTTGAGCAAACAAATGGAGCCTGCATTTCTTTAGGTGGGACAGCCCAGATGAGCGTAGAAATATGGATCACATCTGTTTTAGTTTAGGGCTTTACACTGTATGACACAAGATTGTATTTGAAGTGCTATAGAGAAAATGTGATGTCAAACCCTTCCTTTGAAGGTACGATATGCAAACCTTTTAGTTTGAAATGTGCCATAAACACATTCTGTCATGCAGACGCTAACCTTAAGGGTACAGGGGTCCAGGGTAAAGGCTCCGACTCTGCAGCAGCAGAGGGGCATCTCACGGTGAGTTTTTTTAGCAAGCTTTATTTTGAGGGTGGTGTGATGTTCTGACCTGTGTGTTGGCTTGAGAAAGAGGTTGAAATCATGCCTTGATGTCGTACAAATATGGGTATGATAAAGCAGGTGTTGGCTAAGGACAATAGAAAAAGCAACCAACAATGATAATTTGCTAAATGCATTTCAGGTTTTTCTCAATTCACCTGTGTGCTCCTCAGTGCACAGTTTCATAAAAGTAATTCTGGAGTCTTTCTTGTCTCTTACTCTGAACTCTACTTTAGATTTCGAGGGAAGAATGTTGGTCATCATCTGAATGTCTAAATAAATTAGCCTGAGCCTTCATAATACCTCAGCATTAACTTGACCTCCATAAGCGTGGGTCACATGCAGTTCTTCACAATAACACACAGGTACCTCACTGCCCGACCCCTTACGCGAGACAGAGGGCTGACGAGGCGTAGGGATATATTCTATGAGACACTTCTCCCCCAACTCCTGAAACTGATCCTTGGCGGTTGATTGGATGCCCTCTCTTTGGACCTGTAGCTTGAGGCCTATGTTTTCTCTGACAAATTCCTGTGAAATTACGTTCTCGAAAGGAGCCTTTGCCTCCAAGTGATCAAGATGGATGCAATGGCGTGAAATCTACTCAATCAATTGGCCAATTAAGCAATCAAACTAGATCAATCGACCAATCAATTGAACCCACTCCTACTACTGTCTCAACGCATTAGACGAGTGATTAAAGCTTAATTGAAAACCCAGACGCACACACAGGCACATGGAAACGCGTGCAAACACACACACGTGCACACACACACACACACACACACACACACACACACACACACACACACACACACACACACACACACACACACACACACACACACACACACACACAGTCCTGTTGCTGCGGCCAGATGTCTCTAAGTTAAAAAAAGAAAACAGAAGAAGACAGAACAATGAAAACCACATGGAGCAATTTGTTGTAAACGCTCTCATCTCCTCCGGCTCTGACACGGTGATCCGTCTCAGCTGACCTGACCTGTGGTCCACGCAGGTGCTGCAGTCCTGCAACACACCTCCATAAAGCATCACATACTTTTGATTGTGGGAACCTTGTGCAACATACAATAGACAAAGAGTGTCCACAGAGAGGAGACTCTGCAGAATGACTGCTGTATAGAAGGGCTTTGTTATTGTGTCAAATCCTTTTATGGTTTAGTGTTTAGTGTTGTTTTGTATTTGTAGGTGCCATATGTAATTGAATCAAAAAATGTATCTAATGCTAGTTTGTCATGGACTACAAAAGAAGTCTGTAAAACCTAATTGGCAGATAAGAATCCTGTTGAATATAATTTGATTATTAGAACATTAATTAGGGTTATGCCGTACCTCAAACAAATGATTTTACAGAAAAAAAACAATTACAGAGTCCAAAATAATGACAAAGTCTCTTGTCACATTGTTTAGTTTCTTATATATTAAGGGTGTTAAATGTTTTTGCTCTTTAAATTTATTTAGGCAAGCATTGTGAGACAAGTAAACTGGTAACACTGATAGTCCTTTTATATCTGTCTTTAATAAGGTGAGATTTACAATGATGGAATTCATTTATTAGTTCAAATACCTTTCCATCATTTGTCTGAAAGAGGGGTAGAACTACTTTAAAAGCAGTAGTTTGTGTCTACGTGAGTTGGCGTCACAACAATATTGCAGGGTTTCTTTCTGAAATAATATAGATAAAGAACTTATGCCAGGGAACATATGTTTAAAGGTGCTGTAGATAAGATTTAAGACCTATAATTTGAGGGTAATTTGTTAGTAATGCCATACCCATCCGTCAGCCATCTTGCCTTAAGTCTTAAGTTACCTTTCCTTTTATTCAGTAGAGGAATGTACCGGACAAACTTGCCTGGTGCCTTCAGTCTGAATGCACCACGTCTCAGTGGCGGAGAAACGCAGTGAGGGACTTCTTTCAGGTTCTTTACTGTTCAGGTCAGCATGTTATCTGGCAGTAGAATAAGCTAATGATGTTCCACCGTTTTCTCCCTTTCTCTTACTTCTCCCTGGCTGCGAGTCTCCACCCAATGTGTCTGTTAAAGACGCAGACTTCTTGAGGTATTTTAAAACGGATAATGAAGAAAATGTGGTTTGTAGGGACATGGATTCCAGTACGGCTCTCCTGGAAGAACCCTTGTAGGCCACCAGTGAACAAATTGGCCTTGGGGCAGCCCTACACACAGTAAAGCCACAGCCACGGTGAAGTCAAGTCTTTATGTTTCCTTTTAAACACCTTGTTAAATCTCTTGTAACAGGATTGGGGCTGACTCAGTCGCTGGACTTATTGTTCCACACACACACACACACACACACACACACACACACACACACACACACACACACACACACACACACACACACACACACACACACACACACACACACACACACACAATTAGCTTTGGGGTTTTGAAATCCATTGTGCTCATGCCTTTATGGGCAGTGGAGAGAGACAGGAACGTGGGTTGAGAGAGGGAGGGAATGACATGCAGCATTATGATCGCAGGTCGGAATCTAACCCCAGTCTAAAAATATCCAGTTTAGGGGCTATTAAAATAAGTAAAGGTTTGTACATTTTGGTTAAGGGTGAGTTTGATCGCCAATGGACTGTTAACCGTCGGTAGCCAATAGTAACACATTTAGACTAACTACACTCGCTCTGTGCACAGCTAGTTAAAGAATCCTCATCACCCTATAGTGGAGACTATTACTGTAACATTGTTGGCTGGTTTGAGGGAGTCCAACACAACAACTTCTACTGTGTGTGTGTGTGTGTGTGTGTGTGTGTGTGTGTGTGTGTGTGTGTGTGTGTGTGTGTGTGTGTGTGTGTGTGTGTGTGTGTGTGTGTGTGTGTGTGTGTGTGTACATTGTAGCAAAGGTCCATGCTACACACCACCTAGGTGGCTCCCATACTCCACCTAGGTGACTTTACTGGGCTCCTCCAGACCAATGGACACAGGGTGGTGATGTTGAACCGGTTTATTGTAAAGGTGGAGTAAAATGATACTTACAGATGGTGCTCCATACTGCCATGTAGGAGCTCTCTCTGAGTGTGTGTGGTGATGGCTGGTTTAACCTGTGCACACTGATAGCTCAATGTGCAACAGGTGTGCAGCCTCACCCAGCTCCAGACTCCAATCAGTCTGACTCGGGCCAGGTGAGGCTGCTTAAACCAGCCACCATCCACACACACTCCCACAAACATGTTCAAGAGACAGCTGCTAATTCCAGCATTGTTAATTATTACTGTCCCATTGATAAGCTTGAATGGATTGTTAATTCACAGAATCCTATTTAACTAATTCCATCACTATATCCTTCTTGCCAATTACTTGCAGATATTTCTCTTTTAATTCCCATTCATACATGCATGCATGGTCTGTGTTGAAGGGGCTGTCACAACCTTACATCTCTTCATCTCAGATCTTTGCAGCTCCTGTCTCTAAACCTACATAGTGTATTTCTGTCTCTCTTTAGTAATTTTAGTCATTTAAACTGTTTTTATCCCCTCAGTGTTCCCTTGTTCTATGTTTTAGACTGGACTCTGATATTTTACACTGCTTTTAACGCACACTCATTTGCTTTCTTGTACTTATGTGTGTATCTTAAATGCACTGTTACCATGCAAACAAAGGTAACAATGGAACAATAAAGTTATTTGTATTGAATTGATGTCTTCGTCTTCATTCATCTTCCCTCGCCGTGTCTAATTCACTGGACACGCGGGAGAGGCTGTGTCTTCTCTCTGGTTAGCGGGCCACATCGCTGGCACCTCCTTTGAATGCTGTCTGTCTTTCACTTCTTGTCTTCTCATTTGCATGTCCTCAATCTTAAGTGCCTTTCCTTTTATTCAGTAAAATAATGTTCCGGACAAAACTAGTTTTTTTCGTTGGCTTGATGATTGCTTTACTGTAAAACTGAGTACCCGTTCTTGCCTTGGATTAGATATCGCGGACTGATCTATTATTTGAACTTGGGGGGGGGGGGGGGGGGGGGGGGGGGGTTGATGACGGTCAGACTGTAAGAACTCAGCTAGAGGGTTCAAACCCCCAATGTCTATCTGTAGGCACCCTTGAGAAAAGATGCCCTAACCCCTACCTCCCACCTGACTCAATAGTAAATACTTTAAATAATAGCCGGAACTACCAATAATAAAGTTCATAACTATGGATGACGTTTTGGTAACAAAAACCGTAAAGTAATACTGAGGATGAAAATGATGTGGGCATGGACAGAGGTGGTCCTCCAGGAACATCTGGCTTTGTGGAAAAGGGGACTCTATCATGGTCCACCTCATTAGGATGGATGGTGGGATCGTGTTTGGAAAGGGTAAACGACCTGGTAATGTCTGGGTTTAATTGTCAAAAGATGGTGGCTGCTGTGTGATTGACCTGCAGCCTGAGGGACTCATCCTTAAAACAATCTCAATGTATTGCTTTCTCTGAGATGCTGTCGCATTAGCACACCAGGGGCAATTGATTGAACAGCTTGTGTGTGTGTGTGTGTGTGTGTGTGTGTGTGTGTGTATGTGTGTGTGTGTGTGTGTGTGTGTGTGTGTGTGTGTGTGTGTGTGTGTGTGTGTGTGTGTGTGTGTGTGTGTGTGTGTGTGTGTGTATGTGTGTGCGTTTATGTGTGAGTGTGTGTGTGCGTGTGATGGGGACCTCTCGAGGGTGATTGATTGTACTGAACTATTGATTTGAAGTGTGAGCTGAAGGTAGTGATAAGCTATATGTTGTTCCCCTGCAGGACTCATCATGTGCTCTTCAATGCAGTGTGTTTCACAGATGGTGTTCAGCAAAGGCCTTCCAGAATGGTGTCAATGTTCAACCAGAGGGTAAGAACTCTGTTTTGATCCAGATAAAATATAAGAAACAATAATAGTGTCAATGATGATAACAAGATGTGAAATAATATATAGTAATTATAATTTGCAGATTGGCTTGTAAGGCGACCATGATTACATCTGTACTATTCAGTCATCCAGAAGAATCACACATGCAAGTTACAAATTTATTTGAGCTTTTCTTTTCTCTCTTTTACAGGAGCATATATTAGCTACATTGACATCTCACAGAATATAAAGAAGAAATAATCTAATACAAAGAAAATGTGTTGAACTACTAAGCAGAGCGTTAGCATAAGCTCTGTACATGGTTTGTTATGTTCCTCCGAGTTCAACATACACAGAATACGACTTTAGGTCCAGAGAACTAGATTACGACTTGACTGCCTTTAGCCATTCGACACGACAGTACTGTTTGCAACAACGGGGAAGTTATTACCGCAAATCATTTCAACAAGCTTGCCACTTTCAGCAGTGAAAACGAAAATAATATGACTAAGGACCAGGAACCAATACAAATGCATCTACAACAGAAGAACAAGAGAGAATAGCTACAGACCGCACACACACACACACACACACACACACAAACTAGAGCTACAACCGTCATCCCTGGAGGTATGAATACAAATAGCGGGTGAAATAAAAGGTATATGTCAAGCTTGGTTCTGTCTTCCCACAGGCAGCTATCTGAACACCAACCTTGCATTTCAGATGTTTTCCTGTCGTTTGATATATTTCCTATGATTCTTGCTGTCTAATACTCATGAACAGAGATACATTTAAAAGCCTGTTGAGATTGTGAGAAACAGATTCACGACTAAAATAATGAAGAAATCCCATATGCCTTAGTATACATGGGTATCACACATAAATGACACAATTAAGTGAATTCGACATTCTCTTATTCTGACATATACCTGTCTCGCCATAAAAATGAAATAATGATATTCTACATTCGTTTCTATTGTGCGCATGGATTCTTCTATGCTAGAAGCTCGTTCTTTAGACCCTGTCCAGTTCTGTGCAGAAAATGTGGGAATTTGCATTTGTATATACCTCTTGTATACAATATCCTAGGGTCCTTCCTACAGCCCAGCTCTTTCCTTGCTACACCATCACCCTTCCAGTTCAGGGTTCATTGTGTTGACCCCCAGAGGGTCCAGCCTCACAGAGTGGTGGTGCGGGACGTGCACGTCCCGTTACGAAACACCACATCGGAGGCGATGCAGTCCTTGGGGAAGTCGGCCGGGCCGCAGGTGGCCTGTCTCCTCAGGGCGACGGCGCAGTAGTCCACCTGCTCGGCGTCCAGGCCCGACTCCAGCCAGCGGAAACACACGATGCGCTGGAAGGAGCGGCGGAAGTTGTCGGACACGAAGCCGTACAGGATGGGGTTGGCGCCGCTGTTGAGGTAGCTGAGGATGACGAAGAGCTGCGTGACCATGGGGTCGGGCGGCCGGTGGAACACGCTCACCAGCTGCACCACGTAGAAGGGCATCCAGCACAGGACGAACACGGCCACCACCAGCAGCACCATGCGCGTGATCTTCTTCTCCGAGCGCCGGCGCTGCAGCCAGCCCGCCTTCAGGCCCACGGCCCGCATGCGCGCCACCATCAGGCAGTAGCACAGGCAGATGGCGGCCACGGGCAGCAGGAAGCCCAGCAGGAAGGTGTAGACCACGAAGGCCTCCGACCACGCCGCGTCGGGCCACAGGAAGTTGCAGTCCACGCCGCCGTCGGGCGCCGGCACGGTGTCGGCGAACACGATGATGGGCAGGATGACGAGGAGGGACAGCGCCCACACGCACACGTTCACCACCTTGGCCACGGTGGGCCGGCGGTAGCGGGCCGCCTTGATGGGGTGCACCACGGCGACGTAGCGGTCCACGCTCAGCACCGTCAGGCAGAAGATGGAGGTGAACATGTTGATGCCGTCCACGCTCAGCACCAGCCGGCACATCAGGGAGCCGAAGGGCCAGTGGCGCACGGCGGCCGACGTGGCCAGGAAGGGAACGCTGAGCATGAAGAGCTCGTCTGCGATGGCCAGGTTCAGGATGTAGATGTTGGTGGCCGTTTTCATCTTGGCGTACTTGAGGATCACGTAGATGACCATGGCGTTTCCCGTGAGACCCACGCAGCAGACCAGCGCGTAGATGGAGGGGATGATTATCTTACTGGCGTCCGCTTCCTGGAGATAGTCGTCATAGTCCACGCTTGAGTTGTAGGGGAACCCGGTTGGATTGGAGGCATATTCTCGGCTCCCGTTGAAATCCATAGTTGTTATTGTTTAGGGTTAGGGTTAGAGGTTAGAGGTTAGAGGTTAGAGGTTAGAGGTTAGGGTTAGAGGTTAGAGGTTAGAGGTTAGGGTTAGAGGTTAGAGGTTAGGGTTATAGGTTAGAGGTTAGGGTTAGGGTTAGGGTTAGAGGTTAGAGGTTAGAGGTTAGAGGTTAGAGGTTAGGGTTAGGGTTATAGGTTAGAGGTTAGGGTTAGGGTTAGAGGTTAGGGTTAGAGGTTAGAGGTTAGGGTTAGGGTTAGAGGTTAGAGGTTAGGGTTAGGGTTAGAGGTTAGGATTAGAGGTTAGAGGTTAGGGTTAGGGTTATAGGTTAGAGGTTAGGGTTAGGGTTAGGGTTAGAGGTTAGAGGTTAGAGGTTAGAGGTTAGAGGTTAGGGTTAGGGTTATAGGTTAGAGGTTAGGGTTAGGGTTAGAGGTTAGGATTAGAGGTTAGAGGTTAGGGTTAGGGTTAGAGGTTAGAGGTTAGAGGTTAGGGTTATAGGTTAGAGGTTAGGGTTAGAGGTTAGAGGTTAGGGTTAGGGTTATAGGTTAGAGGTTAGGGTTATAGGTTAGAGGTTAGGGTTAGGGTTATAGGTTAGAGGTTAGGGTTAGGGTTAGAGGTTAGGGTTATAGGTTAGAGGTTAGGGTTAGGGTTAGAGGTTAGGGTTAGAGGTTAGGGTTAGAGGTTAGGGTTAGAGGTTAGAGGTTAGAGGTTAGGGTTAGAGGTTAGAGGTTAGGGTTAGGGTTAGAGGTTAGAGGTTAGGATTAGAGGTTAGAGGTTAGGGTTAGGGTTAGAGGTTAGGGTTAGAGGTTAGGGTTAGAGGTTAGAGGTTAGGGTTAGGGTTAGAGGTTAGAGGTTAGAGGTTAGGGTTAGGGTTATAGGTTAGAGGTTAGGGTTAGGGTTAGAGGTTAGGATTAGAGGTTAGAGGTTAGGGTTAGGGTTAGAGGTTAGAGCATTAGAGGTTAGAGCATTAGAGGTTAGAGGTTAGGGTTAGGGTTATAGGTTAGAGGTTAGGGTTAGGGTTAGAGGTTAGAGGTTAGGGTTAGGGTTAGAGGTTAGAGCATTAGAGGTTAGAGCATTCGATGCTATGCAAGGTAGTTGGTAATCGTACGGAATCGGTGCGCATTATACAATATGAAGGGATTTATTTTCAGCTGCTTTCAATTATAATTTAGGGAAGGGGGTATTATGTTGTATTTCACACATCTCTCCAGAACTTCCTCGGGTTTGTCCTTGTTCGTACCTTGGTTGTATGTATAGACATCTACAGAACCTTAGAGGAGCTTATAAAATGGTTTTTTTGACATGAATTTAAATGTAATGATGTCTCCGGGTGAATATGTAGTGTTCAAAAGTGGGATTATCTGATTGTTGAATTCCTCGATGGTTCTATGGTCCTCTCTCTCCTCTGATCATGTTTGCGCTATCTCTGATGCAATCCTCCTTTTCACTCATGGTTGTCACCCTGAGACAGAACCCCCACCTGCATCCAACGAGCATCACAGGACACTTCAGGCTGAGTGTTCTTATTTTCCCAGGATCTGCCTTTGAAGCGAATCCAAGAGGCCTGAAACAAAATACAAAAAAGCCATTACTCTTTCTGAACAATGTCCAAGAACGCTGTCGACAGTGGCTTTGTATGCATGTGTGTGTGCCTGTGTTCGTTAATCATAAGCTTTTATAATCAATGCTATTTTATTTCGGATCTTCCCTCATTGAACGTACATGTGACCCCTTCGCGTACCTCAGTGGATTGTCTTTTGTTGAACCGTTGCCAAGTAGCAGTCAGCATTGGCGGTGGATGTGCTGTACCTATTACTTGACTGTTAAAGATACTCAGATATGACAGGATAGCCATTGGTACTGATGCAGGCGTCTGTGGTGTGTGTTTCAAGGACTGCCAAGTGCACCGTTTGATAGTCCCCCCCCCCCCCCCCCCCCCCCCTTCCCCCAGTCTCTGCTACGCCAGGGGCATGAATAATAATGTCTCATATCTGGGTTATTTTCCCCACATCGGAAAATACTGGAGTTCTGACCATTTGATCCCTGCTGCCACGAGTAACTGTGATTCCATCAACTCCCAGTCCCTTCCTTTTGGCCAAACTCACAACCTGAAAAAGTAAAGAACTCAGTCCGAACAATGCTGGGTTGCTTATGGATCATAATGGGTAAACATTGATGAACAATACTCAGACTACAGCCAGGTGTGTGTATGTGTGTATATGTGTGTATGTGTGTGTATTTGGGTGTGTGTGCATGTGTGCATGTGAGAGAGAGAGAGAGAGAGAGAGAGAGAGAGAGAGAGAGAGAGAGAGAGAGAGAGAGAGAGAGAGAGAGAGAGAGAGAGAGAGAGAGAGAGAGAGAGAGAGAGAGAGAGAGAGAGCAAAGATGAGTGCAGTCTAATGACAGAGAGGCTCTGCATGTCATGGCACCTTCTGACACCGGTTTAATTCAATTCAAACCCGGGCTGTGAATTGGTTTCAAGCAATATGTAACTCAGCAAACACCAATCTGAGAATACAGAATAAGGAATTACCCTTTGTAATGAACTAATCGTGTTCTTTAGTCTTTTCATGAATCGAAGCCGCAAAACAAACAATTAAAATAGTATTGCAGAAGGTCAACAATCATGCGTTGATTATATTCAGGACGGCTTCGCTCTGAATCGAATGTGTTAACGGGGGTTCTGAATGGTTCTTAATTGGCTGCAGTCTAGCAAATATGTGAAAAGAATGACAAAAGATGTATTAGGAGTGAATACTAACCAAAACAAAAGCCTGATCAAACAAGATGTGGATGTTACTTTGGGCTGTGTCTTGGGTTGTTTTTCGAAGCCAGGTTATATTAACGTTTGCGCCATCACTAGTGCATTGTTTCTGAGTAGGGATGTGCTAATGTTCAAGCCTATCTCTATGGTAAAGGGTTTGGGGAAGAGGCATTCGGCACACATACAAGCAATATTACCTATCATCTCTCTAGCACAATGTTGTTTTTGTTTCTATCCAGCCATCTTTCATCTCTCATTAAGCCATGTGTCAACCATGATGAAACATCATCTGAGGGCACATTCTTAGGGGCGGAAAAATATTTATATGGATCCACAGCAGAATTGTAATTTAAAGTGCACAGTTGGTTTCAATAACAATATAATAAATGTTAGTTATAAACACACAATGAGACTGGCATGAATGAATTATGATGCACATTAAATGTACAAATTAAAAAGTATTATCGTCCTTGCCATTATGCACGGTTAGATGTCACTTCCTTCTGTTTTTCCCGCCCAGGCCATCCTGGTTACAAGAAATAGAAATCAGTCCACAGGCTCTTCTACACAATGGAGAGAGTTGGGTAAGGTCTAATTTGTAAGTTGAATTACAACCTGTTCATATAGTGGCAATTTAAAGCGATGTATGCACGTACAATCCTACCCGTAGTCCTTTTAAGACACAGTCACACAAGATGTCATGTAGAGGGAAAGAGATAGTGGGATTGAAGCATCCTTATTGTTAGATGGGATTAGTTGATTTGGTCATAAAACTAATTAATTTTTGTTCTCAAAGGACAACACTGGTCTGGTGATGAAACCATGGTAACGATCTCTTCTGGCTTCACCAGAACATCCGTTACCAATATAATTTCCCAAATAATACTTTGCTGTACCGATTCTGCCCTAGAGCATTTGGTGTGCCCTCGGCCTCGCCATGAATGCTAACAACGGAAGCACTTTGGCAGCAATAGCTCAATTACTTCTAGTAAAAGAAATACTAAGGCATTATAGTCCAAACACATTGACTGTCTGTCTACATCCGTTCTGTTGGTGAGCTTTCAGTGTTCACACTGTTAATGGACAATATGTACTGTGTTTTATGTGGCAGTCGCTTAGTTTTCTCATCTTCTGCTCTTCTACCATCATTTGGGTCTCATTAAAGAGTCATTGTGAAATACCAGGACCGTTGTAAAACAAACACTAGACAGACCTCCCTTGTGGCAGACACAATGGGTATGGATGTAAACTAGAGGAGATTGTGGTAAACTCCGGAGAAGCTATTTCACCCGTTGGCTGGCAGCGAAATAGTTTCATCGTGACTGGCATTCAATGAGAGACAACGAGGCAGCACCCCCTGGTGGACGAGGCACACAACACAGCAATGTTGCCAAGGGCTGGAAGTGATGCTGTGAAGTTTGACAGAATACACTAAAGTGTCAATTTATTTAGTATTAGTCCTGCCTATCATTTGAAGGTATTGTTGGCAAGAAGGTTAAAGAAGAGGAATAAGAACAGGAAGAGGGAACACAGTATTGTTTCATACATAGTAGGTACTTCATGTAATACACACACACACACACACACACACACACACACACACACACACACACACACACACACACACAAATAGTATTAAAAACGTAACAATGGAGAAACCCCATTCAGATAAGCTTTGTTCAGGTCTTATTTCAAACTGTCTTCATGGCTGTGTCATATTCCATCCATAGTTAAGGTTAGGGCTTCTCCTATTCCAGAAAGAAGAAGGAATACAAAACACAATGAGGGAAGTAATACTTGTATGATATCTTCTGCCTCATTTCCCTTAGCCTTTGATATTTGTGTTTTCTAGTTTCCATGCCATCAATGCATCTCTCCAACTTAGTTTGGCTCTCTGTCAACTCTCTCTCCCTCTCTGCCTCTCTCTTGGCATTGCAGCATCATAGATCATGAGATCGCCTGCATCACGTCTAATTTCAAGCTACACAGGGCGATAAGCAGCTAGACTGCACAAGCTCTCTGTCACACAGCCCAGTGGAGGAAAGAGCACAGACTCCATAAGCCTTGTGCAGACGAGGAAGGAGGAAAGCAATTGCATTGTGGATTCTGTGTTGACCAAAAGTTTAGCCCAATTGCATTTGTCTGATTTAATTAATTAGTTTCTTTCTGCGCGTCCATGATATGTCCCCGGAACGTTTCATTTTCTGATTAGTTGCCTTCTTGTAACTGAAAATGGTTACCTAAAGAAAGCAGTGTGTCAATGGCTGGCTTATCTTGATTGCCAAGTCAACCGTCCACCACGCTGGACCTGAATGGATTAAATGTTGGATGTGTTCATTAAATTGATAGATAGGTTATCTATGTCTCACGCTGCTGCTGTGGGACAGGCCTTGAATGTCCTTTCTATTACCGGGGGGGGGGGGGGGGGGGGGGGGGGGGGGGGGATGAACAAGATAGCCCTAAATAGCTAGCGTCTACTGCGATGATGGTGACTTGAGGGAGCAGGTTGTGGGAATGACACGGTGCTCAATAGCCCCCCCGACACAACGCCAGGGACACAAATAGACGGTGAGTGAAGAAGAGAGCACTCTGTAATGTTCCCTCTAAATGGTTCCCTCAGATAGATGCCTTCTCTCCGCCACAGCATCTAATGCATCTGAAGCCTAGGCACTTATTCCCCCCCCAACAATAAGTTGTTATGACAGTTCCCCCCTAGAAGGTGGAGAAACATTATGCTCAGGTGCTGTAATGAAAGATGCTGCTCTGCGGTCAGGGTTAGAGGTCAGGGTTAGAGGTCAGGGTTAGGGGTCAGGGGTCAGGGTTAGAGGTCAGGGTTAGGGGTCAGGGGTCAGGGTTAGGGGTTAGACAGTACAGCACAGTTGGTTCCCCAACCGTTTTATTGAATGACCCTTAAGTCCAAAGCACACGGACCACAAATTCACATTTGAAGAGCGACCCCAAAACAATCTATAATCATGTTTGGTTCTTTTAAGGAGCAAAGCACTCAGGGCATGAATGTAGCAGGACTGTACTTTCCGCTTGTGGCACATGGTTTATTTTGGATGCGACAATTGTATAACATTATCTGTGTCCGACACGGTCGTGTGGTTTGGGATCCAGCTCTTAGACACCAGGGACCACTTTGACACCAAATCAATCAAATCAATGTAAAATTGGGAATGGAAATCATTAATCATTCTTTTGTGAATGGATTTTGCCTCGTTTTCCTTGTGTTAAGTGTGGATATTGAGGTAGAAATGCAGTCAAAGGTACTCTCTGGCCAACAAAGAATGAAG
>JACYXH010000232.1:1275000-1302500 GCA_026745465.1 Lota lota
TTAACCTTGTTTACTTAGCTGACTCCAAATGGACCCCTAAAACTGTAAACCTCTCTATATCTGGCTCACCCCATCCCGACAGGAAGAGACGGAGAGGGCTTTATGACGGCCACAAAGAAGAAAGGAGCCCCCTTCATCTTTCTCTCACTTTTACTTATACTTACTTGTATGGAAAGGTTAACATTATAGTCAAAGTCAAACATTGCCTGCTTTATTTATGACTGTATTCCACAATCACATACGCTGGTATTGCTGTCAATTGCTTGAAGGTATGCCTTATTGTCTGAGTAGAAGTGATTTTCATTGTGCTTATCCATGTCACATCTTTATGTTAACTCATATATGTGTTATAGACATTTGTTTTCTTTGATTATACTTTGTTACTTCACTCAAGATTTAGTCACACATGTAAACTACCTCAAGCCAGTGATCGTTTGCTGACAATTTCATCTCCCAAGTACAAGTGGGTTATTATGTCTGTCTTAAATCAGTTCAATTAATAAGGTTACAAGTGGATGTAAATCACAGAGTATCTCACTGAGAATGCACTTTTCTGTTGATAGCGCTTAACCGAAGCTCAAGTCGTTAGTATTCGCCTTCCCAGCCACCGAAAATACAGTGCATGCAGTTCTCGTTCTGTCCACACGAGGGCCGGCGACGACTTGCTACGGGAACCAAAGCGTGAGTTGGAATGTTTTTAATTTCTAACTTTATCGTATGAATAAAATCCTGATCTTAACAACAGTGGTGTTGCTGTTTTATTTCCGCCTGTAAGATTGCTGGACACCAATATGATTTACATCTGGGGACAATGTATCTGGGGTTCCGGTGTGGCCGGCTAGGATATCCGGGCCTAGAATTCCTCTTCCGTGCGTGGGTCGTTGTGTACAGTCCGATTGAAAACTTTAAACGCAAGGTTGGAGTTTATATTTGTACTTGCAGTCGAGTATAATGTTTCTCTACGACCGTTGCCCTCATATTCTACGTTCGAATACAGTTATCTGTTTATATAGCTTAACCGATGCTCAACTCGTATGTATTCACCTTCCTGGCAACAGGAAAATATAGTGCATGCAGTTCTCGTTCTGTCCATACGATGGCGGGCGATTACTTGCTGTGTGAACCAAAGCGTGTGTGGGAATGTTTTTAATTTGTAACTTTATTCTTTGAATTAAATCTCAATCGTAACAGTGGTATAGCTTTTTTACGTCCGCCTCTAAGATTGCTGAACACCAAGCTCGGAAACCTATCGTATGACAACGATTTACATTCGAGATAAGCATTCTTTTTAGTAATTTTATTTTCTACATATGTTCGGCATCATGAACCCTCGCCCGGCCAAGTATCTGAACGCCTGTCGGTTCAGCACCACGGACAGCGCCACGCCGCGGTCAATGTACTTACGTTCAACTCTCTCGCAAGTCTCAAAATCTTTAGATAAATTATCTAAAGTCTGATAGCAGACAACAGAGAAAACGTTGAGTTGATCACAGTAACAGTCACCTGTCAGAGATATGGAGGACATGACCTTTCTTACTACAGTATGTCTTTATCGCCAGACCATTTGTGAAACGACGCGAGAGTTAAGTACTTGACACAGAAGAAATGTGAACGCGAGTTGTTTTTGAAGCCTTGAGGAAAAAGTTGTGTATGGGATGTATTATTTTTATCGACAAACCCTCTGGTGGTTTCTAATGTTTGACGCTTACTTTGCCTCCTACCAAAAACCGACAAACCCACCGGCAGATTCATTTTAAGCTGCGAGTTTAGTTGTGACCAGCAGGGGGAAATGTAGTAACGCCTCAAAGCTTAACATGGCAAGTCCAAACCATCGTACTTTTGTTCATTGCTTTAGTCTCCTGCATTGCTCAATTAGACCAGTTTAGGTTGCTTTATGTCTGTGCAAATGTAAACAAATTATTTCATTTTATTTTTCTTAATTTTGTTAGTAATAGGGCGACGGTGATGGAAAGGTTTAACGCACAGTGTGTGTGTCCATGGGTAGGTGGGGGGTATCATTAGTGTGGCATGAACACACACACACCCAATACACACACACACACACACACACACACTTTGATGGCCTGGCTGGAGGTAAATGTCACAGAAGCGGCTCTGGCGTCGAGGGGAATCCGCGCTGCGCTCCCTGCCTTCAGTCCCCTCCCTCTACATAATTGAAAAGGCCACGCAGCAAGGCCTTCTGGGATGTTTTCTCCCCGCACAGCTGAGCTGTGAAGCCCTGAAAGATGGGGTGGAGATTCGGGGTGGTGTGTGTGTGTGTGTGTGTGTGTGTGTGTGTGTGTGTGTGTGTGTGTGTGTGTGTGTGTGTGTGTGTGTGTGTGTGTGTGTGTGTGTGTGTGTGTGTGTGTGTGTGTGTGCGTGCGTGCGTGTGTGTGTGTGCATTGGGGCGGGGTGAGTGAGTGTGTATGTATGTGAGTGTGCGTGTGTGTATTCCACAGAGATTTAGCAGGTCACTGATTAAAAGCAGCGCTTTTGTTTCATAATTTCATTCTATCATCTTCCCCCGGATTCCATCCTCTTCCTTTCGATTATACCCCCCCCCCCCCATTCATCTTCCTTCTCTTCATCCCATCGTCTTCATCAGGGAATCTTTACCAACCCCTGCACACCACACCGTCTGTGATTTCAGAAATCCATGGAATGGGCCAAGCAGCCATCTTGTTTCTGAGCTGGCTTGGATGAACTGAAATGCTCTTGAATTAGGCGTCGATATCGAATAGAGTCCAGTGTAGTGTAGTGCAGAATGTTTATTTACAGAGCAACTTTTAAAATGTTTGTTACGAAGTGCCTTATATAATGACTGAAAACCGTAGCAGATAGTACATCACGTCTAAAAAACATTAGACAGTTAGAAATAGGAAGATGTGAAAATGAAATCCTAAAATGAAACATACGTCGTTATTTCGCACAGTTCCTCATTCGAGGTTGTGGACTTGGAGGAGAAGGGGGCTCAATGTGTGTCTCAACATGGACAGGTGATTTGAAAACGATTTAACCCTGGCATAGTCCACCCCCTCACACAGACAGACAGAGCTGGACAAATGCAATGGATCAAATCTCCTTGGAGAATCTTCTTCCCCAGGCAGTGACTCACAATGTGGTTGTGTTTGTGCCCGTGTGTGTTTTTGGACGTGTGTGTCTGATCAGGTTTGTGTTAACTGATCAGCGTCCAGGCTCTTCGTCTTACTCTCGTCAGCCCTCACACACAGCGTGCACATGCACACACAAACACACACACACACAGACAGAAGACAAATCACCCAAACATGCATGAGCAAACACATGAACCCACTTCCATGTTTGACCAGTCCATCTCTCAATCACACACACAGCATCCCCCTCTCTCCATCCTTAGAGAATATATTCTATTGTATTCAAGGGTCTACTATTTATCTGGAAAACTAGCTTCACCTGAGAGATGAGGAGGAGGATCAGGAGGAAGAGGGAGACAGATTGGAATTCGAGGGGGGCGGGGGGGGGGGGGGGGGGGGGGGGGGGAGAAAGACAAAAGTGAGAACATAGCGAACCAGGAAGTAGAATAGAAAATGAGGAGGAAAAGGGAAGAGTGGAGAAATGAAAGAGTTTGAGATGGGGGAATGCAAGAGAGAGAGAGGGAGAGAGGGAGAGAGGGAGAGAGGGAGAGAGGGAGAGAGGATGCTAGCAGACAGAACCAGTGGTGTGTGAAACTGTATTGTACTTTTTGTGTGTGTGTCTGTGCGTGCGTGCGTGCTTGTGCGTGTGTGCTTGTACGTGTGCGCTCGTTTCCATGTTACAAACAGATCTATCCATCTGTCTGTGGCTGTCTGTCTCCCTGTCTGCCATCGCTCTCTGTCTCACGCTCCTTCTGTTCTCCTATCTCATTTCCTCCTGCGCTGTTTTTCCATCTCAACCCGCTTGACTCGTGACTCATTTCAATTTCCTGTAACCCTGATTCCATATCATCCGAACGATGGGGAAATGAATCACTCTGATAACCCAGCTGGTCAGGGCTAGGGTTAGCGTTAGCATTTGAGTTGAACGCTTGAATCGATCTGTGTCACAGGAGGAAACTACAATCTATATAGATGTACATATATAGACATATATAGATATAGATATCTATCTATATATAGATACACACGCACACACACACGCGCACACACGCGCACACACACACACACACACACACACACACACACACACACACACACACACACACACACACACACACACACACAGTGGATCCTCATTAGCATAATCCTGAAGCTGTGTTGATTGTTGGGTTCCCTGTTTGGGTTATTTAATATTTAATACTTGCAAAATGACTGCATAAAATATTCCCATCTCATTCATTTCCCAAATGGGAAGCGAGGGACTTTCATTTGAATAATTTAAACAGCAATAAATTCCCAAATTAAAACGATCAAATATGCTGATCTGCCTTCTTTTCTGAAAGTTGTTTGGTAACCTGCAGGCTCTAGTCAGAGGGTTAGGTCACTAACCTAACCCTATAACCTCGTATTCAAATGAGGCTGGTTCTTTAATGAACACGTCTGCTGTTGTAGAGAGAGCTGGTCCACCTGTGTCCCTCTACACATTATCTAGAGGATCTATTATTATATTAAAAAAGAATCCATTTAGAATAATGTTATATAGTGAAACATTAGTTAGTGGGCTCCAACACAACACAATAACCAACACATTCAATTTGTGACACCACAATTCTATGTGATACCCTACTATGTGCCTCTAACCACGTATATTTTGACAACAGTAATTGATTACTGTTTACTGTATTAGGACTATTGATTACATCATAATGAGTGATGTAATTATTGTCTATTGACTATTATCGTCTATTATCTTATGTCTTTCTTCACATCTCTCTTTCTCGTGTGCTTAGGGTTTCAAATGAAAAACAAAGAATTCCCCAACTCTCGTTAAAACACTGGATTGGAAAATGTTTTTGGACTTTTCTCTGTCTTGGGTTTCTTTGGGAGCAGGTTCAGAAAGGGTTGTGTGTGTGCGTGAGTATGTTTGCATGTGTGTGAGTGTGTATGCGTGCATGTAAACCTTATACGTGTGTGTGTGCCTACATATATGCAGTGTGTTTGGAGATGAGTGCAATGTGCTAAAGTCTCACATTGAGAGTTCATAAAACTTCTGCTAGGACATGCTAAATATCAGCTTATGTATATACTATAGCATGGGCTAATATACATATATACTATCAAGTTCAAACCATGCTATTTATCAACACATATGTTGTAAGCCATGGCTTTATCTACAGTTATGCACTAAGCAATGCTCCACATAAACACACTGCTATCATCAAGATGATCTTTGAATGAACACATGATTGAGCCTTTTTTGTACAGGGGTACAAATAGTAGCTGGTGTCTCCTCACTCTGCCCCATGAGGTCGTTCTCCCGCCCCAGACCCATCCGCAGAACCCGGGCAGAACCCGGGCAGAACCCGGGAAGAACCCGGGCAGAACCCGGGCAGAACCCGGGCCAACGGGATGCCACCGAAGCACAGGAACCGGCGCCTGTCTCTACGAAGGCGCTCTAATGTGTGCAAGTGAAGCGCGTCAACGTTGTGAAAGGGTTGCTGGACCACACCACCCAACCATGCCCCCCTCCCTCCAAGGACACACAGCCCATTCAAGTAAGTCTCCCCAGAAAGAGAGAGAGGGGGAGGTAGAGGGAGAGAGACTGGAAGATGGAAAGATCGCAAACAATGAGAGAAATGAGGGAGCAGAAAGAAAGGAAAAAGGGAAGATTTGGTTAAGAGTGAAATAGGAGAAAGGACAACGTGGGAAAGTGAAAGAAGGAAATGAGGATGGAGGAGGGATGCAGAGGAAGAGAGCTTGAGACGGAAAGAGAGAGATATTGAGAGAGAGAGAAGAGCGGAATATGAGGAAAATGGTGCTTAGCTTAGGGAAATGGGCTGCTCTATTTATTCAGATGAAGCAGCATTTAGGGGGGAGAGTAGGGGGTGACTTGGGTGTGTGTGGGGAGGGGGATGGTAGTAGGGAGGTCCCCTGCCATTTCCTCGCTTTTCTTGTCAGCCTCCCTTCCTACCTGACTCACTCCCTCCACCCCTTCCTCCCTGCCCATCCCCCCTATTTACCTTCTGCTCTCCCTCTCTGGGGAGGAGGGGAGCAGGGAGGAGGGGAGCAGGGAGGAGGGGAGCAGGGAGGAGGGGAGCAGGGAGGAGGGAGGAGGGGAGCAGGGAGGAGGGGAGCAGGGAGCAGGGAGGAGGGGCTCCCTCCATGCAGTTCATCCCCGAGTGACTTGCACTGCGTCGCAGAGTAAGCGATGACGAGCGCACACACACACCCCTACATGCACACACACACACACACACACCCCTACACACACACACACACACCCCTACACACACCCCTACATGCGCACACACAAATTAATCTAGCAAAAAGCCTGAGCTGTGACTAAACTAGCTGGAGGAGAGAGAGAGAGAGAGAGAGAGAGAGAGAGAGAGAGAGAGAGAGAGAGAGAGAGAGAGAGAGAGAGAGAGAGGAGAGAGAGAGAGAGAGAGAGAGAGAGAGAGAGAGAGAGAGAGAGAGAGAGAGAGAGAGAGAGAGAGAGGTGGTTAGAGAAGGGATAGAGAAACTGAGGGAGAGAATATGGGGTGAGCGATATCAGTAAAGAGGGATGCAGAGAGCTACAGTAAGGGAGAGAGAGAAAGATATATGGAAAGGAATGCAATGGGAACTGAAAATAGAGGAGGAAAGAATTATAGTAGGGAGAGAGAGCGACAGAGTTTGATTATGTAGGGGGCAATATGGAGGGCCGATGGAATAACGATACATGAGAGGAGAGGAGGAGAGAAAAGTGATATTCTCAATTATCCGTTGACATCAGTTGACATGCAAATAACCATGCCCCGCCTCCCTGTCTGTCATGCACGGTGGTGACATCACCACAGTGCATGACCCTAACCCTAACCCTGTCTGTCATGCACTGTGGTGACATCACCACAGTGCATGACCCTAACCCTAACCCTGTCTGTCATGCACTGTGGTGACATCACCACAGTGCATGACCCTAACCCTAACCCTGTCTGTCATGCACTGTGGTGACATCACCACAGTGCATGACCCTAACCCTAACCCACTCTTGCATACCATTTCATCCAGCTCCCGGCTCAACATCACACATGACCTTTAACCTTGTCCCCACTCACAACCGTAGTGCAGCAGACACTAGGAACCAATGACATAATGTTATTATTGTTTATTTGTCTTGGTGTTAGTAGCAGTGGCAGACTGTTAGTAGTTGTGAAATATGGACAACAGCCTCCTGGGTCTTGGATAACAAGACCTCAGAAATCCTGAGGCAGCTGTTTGATTGGCCACCTCAAATTTATAAAGTGCCTGCCTCTTAAAAATACAACATTGTGTAGCAAATTGCTATTGGGAAGAGGACGATGACTGCACAGCTTTCTGCTACTCATCCGTTTTCTCTTAAGTAATGTTCAATATCTTAATGAATAATCATCAAAAAGTCCTACATTGCATTGAATAGAGATGACTTCTCTCCCCCTCCCATTCCTCTATCTCTCCCTCTATCCATCCCCCTCCCCTCTCTCCCTCTATCCCACCCCCTCCCCTCTCTCCCTCTATCCCACCCCCTCCCATATCTCTCCTTCTATCCCTCCCATTCCTCTCTCTCCCTCTATCCCTTCCCCTCCCATCCCTCTCTCTGTCCCTTCCCCTCCCATCCCTCTCTCTGTCCCTTCCCCTCCCATCCCTTCCCCTCCCATCCCCCTCTCTGTCCCTTCCCCTCCCATCCCTTCCCCTCCCATCCCCCTATCTCTCCCCCTCCCTCCCTCTATCCCTCCCTCTATCTCTCCCTCCCTCCCCCCACACTACACTCTTCCCTGAGGTGGGCCGGTGCTAACAGCGCTATGCCGTTTGACCCTCAAACCCGCCTCACGTGTTGCCATGGCAACAAGTCCACTTATGAAACTGGGTTCATGTGAGCAGAATTTGATAGAACTTGTATTGACCTTTAAGGGATTTTTCACCACCATGTGTGGGGTCAACCCGCTTGTGACATGTGACAAGTGGGAGTGTCCACCTTTATGGTGGCAGATGGCAGATAGATCCACCCACCAGCCTGTACCCAGTTGGTACATGCCACGAGGAAGTCCCTATTTTAACCACTTTTCAATAACTTCCATTGTGTATGTTAATCATTTCCGTAATCTTCCTTACTGCCCTATTTTCAGTCGTACACTGGCCTAGCAGCCTTGTGACTGAAAGGCTCTGGCTCTGGTTTAGATGAGACTCTGCCAAGATGGCCGCCACAGTGGGCCATTGGGGAGCCATTAGCCACTCTTGTTCAAAGAGGAAATGATTAAAGGATGCTTTGTGGCGCTCTTGAATGAGGGGAGAGAGATGGAGAGGGAGGAGTGGGGGAGATAGATTCCCTCGTTGCATTTGGCGGTCATGCTCGATATATTGATGAATGGATGGATTGATAGATGGTAGGTGGGAGAGCGGATAAACAGATTGATTGATTGACAGACAGACAGATCGCTTCAGAGCTGCCTATCACTAAATAATTCCCTTGGATAGAAAATGTGTCCGGTTTAACGGTTTGCTTTTGAAGGACATAGTGAGGAGAGTTAAGGGTTAGGGTGTAACCGGAGAGAGAGTTAGGGGTGTACTGGAAGACCAGGGTTAGGGTTAGGGTTAGGGTGGTTAGGCTAATCCTTTTGAAGGACATAGTGAGGAGAGTTAAGGGTTAGGGTGTAACCGGAGAGAGAGTTAGGGGTGTACTGGAAGACCAGGGTTAGGGTTAGGGTTAGGGTGGTTAGGCTAATCCTTTTGAAGGACATAGTGAGGAGAGTTAAGGGTTAGGGTGTAACCGGAGAGAGAGTTAGGGGTGTACTGGAAGACCAGGGTTAGGGTTAGGGTTAGGGTGGTTAGGCTAATCCTTTTGAAGGACATAGTGAGGAGAGTTAAGGGTTAGGGTGTAACCGGAGAGAGAGTTAGGGGTGTACTGGAAGACCAGGGTTAGGGTTAGGGTTAGGGTGGTTAGGCTAATCCTTTTGAAGGACATAGTGAGGAGAGTTAAGGGTTAGGGTGTAACCGGAGAGAGAGTTAGGGGTGTACTGGAAGACCAGAGCCCTTTTAGACTCACAACACATTGCACACTCAGTGAAAGAGCAAGGTGCCATGGGAAAACACACACACACACACACACACACACACGCACACACATACATACACACACACACACACACACACACACACTTGAATACAAACTCCCTTGCACAAACACGTATTACCAGACAGGGTCATCCCATGGTGAAGGACCTTGCTACATGAAAGAAATGAGGAGAAGTGAAAAATGAAGACAGGCTTTACACAGGTACACAGCATGCAGTGCTTTTCTGCCCAAATACCTCAAGAGTACTTGTGTATGGTGTGTCCGTGTGTGCTCGTGTCTATGTGGATGCGTGCATGTTTGTGTGTGTGTGTACTCAAATCTATATGCATGTTTGTGTGTGCCCATGTGTGTGTGCATGCACTTGCTTATGTGAGAGTGTGTGTTTGTCACTGGGCACGTGTGTGTGTGTGTGTGTGTGTTTCCTTCTGTGGTCGCAGAAGGGCCACCCTAGCATAAGAAATGTGTAATGGCTGTGCTATTAGTTTGAAATCATAACCGGACAGGGCTCACACTGTTTGGCACCAAACTTAGCACACTAGTTAGATCATAGTAACGAGCTCATGGCATGACGCTAACTTTGGTATTCTCTATCGATCCACAGGTACTGCAAAACTCATTAGTCTAGCCTTAGTGTCCCAGCTCGCCCTGTTCATTGAATACGTCACTCCCTGTCCTTCCTGCATCTGTCCTCCCTCACCTTGATAGTTTTCACCTGTCCCTCATTAACATTCCCCAGTTCGTCTTTGTTCTTTGTATCAAGTGTCTCAGGATTTCTCTAGAGAGTATTACGGTTCCTGGTTTTGATTCCTGCTCGATTCTCCCCGACTACGCCTTTGCCTTGTCCCTACCGGCTTGTTTGCCTGACCTCCAACTGATGACCCGTGTACAGACCCTTGTTTCTTCTAGTAAAGACCGTTCTTACTTTCCAGACGTTGTGCCTCTGGGTCGTGCTAGTGAGTCCTTTTGTCTGTGGTTCACCCAGCCGTTACACTTAACTTGGTTCAGGATCTAATGGGAATGTAGTATTCATTGATTTGTAATGTTTACCACCATTTGGAGTGCGTGAGCGTAGCAAGCTTCATTTTGTAGTTAATTATCCAGATGAGGATCGTCATGCTGAGTATTATGTTCCATTAACTACACAATCGTTTTATAAGTGTAAATAATTGACATTTGCGTAACATAAGAAAATGTGTTTTAATGATTGTTAAGAGTATTAGCCAGTTAGCAACGAATTTCTTGTGATGAGAAAGATGCCGTATTCAAACTAGTTTACATTTCTGATCAGTTGCTAATGTGTCGTGGTCATGCCACGTTGTTTAGTGTGTCAGAGTGTAAGCATGTTGTTTAGTGTGTCAGAGTGTAAGCATGTTGTTTAGTGTGTCAGAGTGTAAGCATGTTGTTTGGTGTGTCAGAGTGTAAGCATGTTGTTTAGTGTGTCAGAGTGTAAGCATGTTGTTTAGTGTGTCAGAGTGTAAGCATGTTGTTTAGTGTGTCAGAGTGTAAGCATGTTGTTTAGTGTGTCAGAGTGTAAGCATGTTGTTTAGTGTGTCAGAGTGTAAGCACGTTGTTTAGTGTGTCAGAGAGTGTAAGCATGTTGTCGAAAGGTTTTGTCTCTTATGCTGGTGTTGAATGAGTGTTAGCAGACCTGTATTTGTTAAAGTATTTTAAATTTATGCCGACTTTTTGTCGTTTAGGCAGAATGTTTTATTTTATATATGGTTAGTTTGATCACATCATTTGTTCTTGAATTGGTGAAACGTGTGGCATTCATCTATCGTTTAATCAGAGAGCTTAGCAACAACGTGACAGAATTGTATGCTCTGAAATGAACAAGCTCTGGCAGGAACAAGACACTAACGTTGGCCTTTTCCATCGACCCACAGATGAATTGTTTGTGTTGGTTCCATGGTGCTCCCTAGCCTGTGTAACCCTTGCTGCTGGTCCAGATTCCCCTAGGTCTGGTGCTGGTAACATGTTCACTTCTTGCTCTGTTTATTTTCCTTGATTTTCTGAATCTAATCTAATCACCACGGCCAGTTTCAAGGCATGATAAATATGAAGAATGCATACGAAGTTCGATGACAACATATTACACGTTGATTTAAGCTTACTTTGAAAATGACTATGGAGACATCTTAGAATGTAAGTGATGTGAGAACACACACACACACACACACACACACACACACACACACACACACACACACACACACACACACACACACAGTGTTGGCTGTGTAACTGCCTAGTCATTGGGCTGCATTCATTTGTGGTGACAGCTTGGTCAGATACAGCACTTAGTACTTATTGAGGAGGTGATTTATCCACCATTCACCCGGAGCACTACTGCAACTAGGTAACAAGCAGCAAGCAGAAAGACACACACATATGTACACATGGTCGCACACTCATCCACGCCTGACAAAAATGCATATAAACACACACACATTTGCAAACATATGATGGTTGATACATATGCACACACACACATACATGGACACAAATGCGCACACGCACACCATCAATGCATGCACACACACGCACACGGGGGTTCCAGCAGCTGGCTAATGCAGATTCATGATGGATTAAACATTATTAATTCCTCTGAATTGAGATTCTTGTGCAAAACTGAGATTGAAGGTCAAACAAAATGCCCCCTCAGTCATTTCTCCCTCAGTGCCTTCCTGAAAGCAACCACCGTTACTATGGTTACCTTTGAGCTGGTGTGTGTGTATTGCTGTGTGCCTTCCCTCATTTTATAGGAAAGCCAGTGAGTATGTCTTGGTGTATAAAAAACACCCTCTCCATAGTCTCCCCCCTCCCCAGTAAGCATCCATGATGCTACATTATCTACAAATAATGGCGGTGACACAGTTCACATAAACAATGCAAGAATGCAAATAGAGCTAGTGTTAAGCTATCAATGCTAATTTGCTTTAACCATGCTGAACTAATGAGTGTGTTTCACATTGTGCAAACAATGTTAAAACCCACAATGGACACACACACACACACACACACACACACACACACACACACACACACACACACACACACACACACACACACACACACACACACACACACACACACACACACACACCCCGACTGTCACCCTTTTAATGTATAAAAATAGATGATACACGCAAAATAATATACACAAAACAGCGTACAGAACAAAAACCTTCTTGTTCTGTACGCTGTGGTTTTAACTCTGTAGCAAACTCCATTTACTACACGCCACCTAGGTGGCTTTTCCCACGCCACCTAGGTGGCTTTTCCCACGCCACCTAGGTGACTTTCCTCGGGCTCCTCTAGACCAATGGACATGGTGATGTTGAAAGACCGGTTTATTGTAAAGGTTGAGTATATGATAAATGCAGATGGTGCTCCATACTGCCATGTAGGAGATCCCTGAGTGTGTGTGGTGATGGCTGGTTTAACCTGTGCACATTGATTGCTCAATGTGCAACAGGTGTGCAGCCTCACCCAGCTCCAGACTCCAATCAGTCTGACTCGGGCCAGGTGAGGCTGCTTAAACCAGCCATCATCCACACACACTCCCACAAACACATTTCTCCATGGCGATATAAATTAATTGGTAACTACAACACACAATCGCATGGTCAAATGAAAGGCAATGTTTTGCATTGCAATGCTGCGCATAATATGCACACTGTGGAGAGCAGATTCCAGGAGGGGGGTGAAATCTACCTGCTCAAGGGCAGAATAACCTAATCCCCCCCTCTTTTGAGCCAACATGCTTGATAGCATCTAAGAAAACATGTATACTTTACACGCACACACACACACACAACCACACCCATCCACCCCAAAGGCGGTTTTGCTACAACTTCCTACAACATTTGCCACCACTTTGTTTCATTTCCCACAATGCACCAGTACACCAGGACATCTGTGCAACAGTCAGATGAGTTAACTTAACCTTTGTCCTTAATAAGCTATTGGTTGGCACTAAACAGAAGCCCTAGGTGGAGGAACAGTGAATCAGGCCATATAACACATTGAAAAACCTACTCTCCACAACAACAAAAAACGGTCTATATATCGTCCAACCATGCAACATTGTCAACTGTGACAGTAAACTGAAAGCCATAGTATTATTTTTACTCTCTTCCCCCACCATTTTGTTTTGCTTATGTTTTCAGTTCCACAAACTGGCTTGGAAAGACTAATAACTCGAGAGACAACAAAGGCACATGCCAAATACAATGAACCGACAAGGGAACAAAGGAAGTGAACTTGTATGTATAGGGAGAGACTGATGGGGGAATGAGGTGCAGGTGGGAGACAGGAAGCACAGACGAGGGGAATGAAGAGATTGCAGATGGGAGTGGCAGGATATGTGAAGCAAGGGGAAAAGTATGAGGACATCTGGTGGACAGGTGGAGAACGAACA
The DNA here is from genome assembly GCA_026745465.1 of Lota lota. Classification (NCBI taxonomy): domain Eukaryota; kingdom Metazoa; phylum Chordata; class Actinopteri; order Gadiformes; family Lotidae; genus Lota; species Lota lota. The sequence continues at coordinate 1,288,628 of JACYXH010000232.1, forward strand.
CTAAACAACAAAGAATCAGACCGTAACAAAAATAAGAGAATAAAAACCCTCAAAAACGTTTGACTGGCAGCTAACAACACAACACTAATGGAAATACCAACAAAACACACACAGCCGGTGCATATAGAAGATGTGAACGGCCTCCATCACAGGGGCCTCCAGGGACCGGCAGAAGCAGCAGTTTTCTCTAACAAGGTTTGTAGGGCGTACAGCTGTGAGTGACAGCTAGCCGAGAGCGCTGTGTGCACAATGAGCTCAACAATCCCATTGGACGAGAGAGAGAGAGAGAGAGAGAGAGAGAGAGAGAGAGAGAGAGAGAGAGAGAGAGAGAGAGAGAGAGAGAGAGAGAGAGAGAGAGAGAGAGAGAGAGAGAGAGAGAGAGAGAGAGAGAGAGAGAGAGAGGAAACCTCGAGTGTTTGACATGAGGGACTCCAGCAAACCAAACCGTGTCTAAGTAGTGAGTCGTTTTTCATTCAAATATTTATGTTCATTAAAAGCACAGTTAATCTTAATCAATAATTGATTGAGTTGTAGGTAATCATCGCTCTAATCAAGCTGAGAAAGAGAGGGAGAGACAGAGATAAAGACAGAGAGAGAGAGAGGGAGAGAGAGAGAGACAGAGAGAGAGACACAGAGATAAAGACAGAGAGAGAGGGAGAGAGAGAGAGAGACAGAGAGAGAGAGACAGAGATAAAGACAGAGAGAGAGAGAGAGAGGGAGAGAGACAGAGAGGGAGAGATAAAGACAGAGAGGGAGAGAGATAGAGAGAGAGAGAGATAAAGACAGAGAGGGAGAGGGACAGAGAGATAAAGACAGAGCGAGAGAGAGACAGAGAGAAACGGACCAGAACAAAATAAATATGCAGACACTGCTGGTTGGTTGGGTAATTAACGTGATTCAGCTTCATTTATTTAAAAAAAATCCAACTTAGAATGAATGAGCTCAGTGTGATCAAAGCAATGGTGCCTGACTCTGTGATGACGGGATAGGTGTCTGCTTGTGCTGCAATATTTATCCTTTTTACCTAATAAGCTACGTCCAAAGTTAAAACAGGAAGCAAAAGTGTCAGGTTATCTCTGTACCACTCTAACACTTTGTACCACATAACTCACACATACAGCACATCCTACACACATTTGAGCAGATATCTTGACCAATGATGCGTACAGGCAGGAACATTGGGAATGGCCCCCAGTAGGCCCCCACCATTCAGCTGGGAGCCCCCTGTCACCAGAACATCCCGCCTGCCTTCTTTCCATTAAACCTGCTTTTAGTTTCAACTAATGCACTGAATCACCCACCGCTACTGTGTGCTTGTACTAATTGACTAATAATCACTGCATTCATACTCAACAAAAGCCAAAGTGGATAAGGTGAAGCTATTGAGGATTACGAGATTCTGCTGACTTCAGCAAGTTATTAGAAAGCACGTGACAGTCTCAAATATATTTTCACAAGTGGATTATCTGTCCTGTATTGTTTTTGTAGTTGCATACTGCATTTTAGGGGAAGGAGGGAATTTGACTTTGTTCGAAGGTCAAACCATCAAAAATGACCTTTGATTCCATCCTACACACACAACACCAGCGCTGACTGAGACAGACTCCAGAAGGAAGGAAATAATGGGAGTAGGTTGCCTCTATTTTCTGCTGATGTATTGATCGCCCCTTCTCCCTCTATCTGTCCAACTCCCTCTCTCTCACACACACACACCCACACCCACACCCACCCACCCACCCACCCACCCACCCACCCACCCACACACACACACACACACACTTTCTCTCCCTCTCTCTCCCACCCCCATTTGCTTGCTCTTCTTTCTAATTTCTGCTGAATTCTAAAACCCGTGTAATTGCCATTTGCTGGCCTTATTTTGGCAAATTGTGTTGTGGGGTGCAATGCTTGGGTGCATGGGCATGCTTGCTCTTGAGAGTTAATGTGTGTTTGCGTGCTCGTGTGCATTTTTCATTGATGACATACCCTGTTAGAAGCACATAGAGTGAGACATCATTCATTCTGCAGTTATTACCATTTTCACTACGCTGAGAGTTCAAAACGATATTCAGGAAAAATTATGATCTCAGTGTAGCAATGCATTTACGATGACTACTAGACACTTTGAAAAAGAGTCTAGTAGTCATCGTAAATGCATTGTGTGTATTTATGTGTTTGTGATTGCATGTTTGTGTGTTTGCTTGCTTGTGTGCGCGTGTGTGTGTGTGTGTGTTCAAATGGTTTTACCGCATCTCTTACAGTTTCTGCTTCATCGACAGGAAGGATCAATGAATAATCCCTGTTGAAACCAGCCTTATTCTCCTAGTGCGAGGAGAGAATCCCACTCGTTAAGCCAGTGAGAAGAAGTGTTTCTGAAAGCTTGGTGTCTTTGGTGCCAGGGACTAAGGTACTCGTTGTGAAGAAGACATCACGTCTTTCACTTACACACATACACACACACCTTGCTTCCAATAGACAGCAAGGGAAGGAGAGAATGCTCTCATTCTACCTTTCCACTCACCTTCTCTCCATCCTTCAGAGCGATGCTATTCCAATGACAAACACCGCCCCCTGACTTTTAACCCTCCAACATCGCCACTTAAAATGCCTTCAACTGTCCCATTCCAGCACCACCCCTGACCTCCAGCACCACCCCTAACCCTGACCTCCAGCACCACCTCTAACCCTAACCTCCAGCACCACCTCTAACCCTAACCTCCAGCACCACCTCTAACCCTAACCTCCAGCACCACCCCTAACCCTGACCTCCAGCACCACCTCTAACCCTAACCCATTCCAGCACCACCCCTAACCTCCAGCACCACCCCTAACCCTAAACTCCAGCACCACCTCTAACCCTAACCTCCAGCACCACCTCTAACCCTAACCCATTCCAGCACCACCCCTAACCTCCAGCACCACCCCTAACCCTAACCTCCAGCACCACCCCTAACCCTGACCTCCAGCACCACCCCTAACCTCCAGCACCACCTCTAACCCTAACCTCCAGCACCACCCCTAACCCTAACCTCCAGCACCACCCCTAACCTCCAGCACCACCCCTAACCTCCAGCACCACCTCTAACCCTGACCTCCAGCACCACCCCTAACCCTAAACTCCAGCACCACCTCTAACCCTAACCTCCAGCACCACCCCTAACCCTAACCTCCAGCACCACCCCTAACCTCCAGCACCACCCCTAACCTCCAGCACCACCTCTAACCCTAACCTCCAGCACCACCCCTAACCCTAACCTCCAGCACCACCCCTAACCTCCAGCACCACCCCTAACCTCCAGCACCACCTCTAACCCTAACCTCCAGCACCACCCCTAACCCTAACCTCCAGCACCACCTCTAACCCTAACCTCCAGCACCACCCCTAACCCTAACCTCCAGCACCACCCCTAACCCTAACTTCCAGCACCACCCCTAACCTCCAGCACCACCCCTAACCCTGACCTCCAGCACCACCTCTAACCCTGACCTCCAGCACCACCCTTAACCCTAACCTCCAGCACCACCTCTAACCCTAACCCATTCCAGCACCACCTCTAACCCTGACCTCCAGCACCACCTCTAACCCTAACCCATTCCAGCACCACCCCTAACCCTGACCTCCAGCACCACCCCTAACCCTGATCAGACGGGGAATCCCAAGCGGCAGATGTTCAGAGTCATTCAGACATGCCGTGGCATTACAGATGTTAGCACTGCCGCCGATTGACGAGTCAAGATGACTGCACTTCAAGAATACATAACAGATATTCAGATGCACTGCAGTGTGTGTGCGCACACACGTACACATAGACACACACAAATAGAAGTGCACAGAGACACACACATATACGTACGTGCACGCAAACGCACACACACATTGACACACATACACACACACACAAAGACGCACACAAATAGAAGTGCACAGAGACACAGAGACACATACACATGATTGGGCACACACACACACACACATACACACACAAATGCCTGCAGAAACACACACAATCACACACATATGCAGACAACAACTTGAGCATCAACACAGGGATGTGTGTGGTATATGATTGCAGTGGGAAGAGAGTACCTGGAGAGCTTAGTCTTCCCTTCTCCAAAGAAGAGGGGTCGCCATAGAAACGGCAATGCAACAACTAATAGCCTTCTTATCAATTCAACAACCGCCTCCAGGACTCACCACTTCCACACAGACCCCGCTCTACCCCCCCCCCCCCCCCCACACACACACATTAACATATATAATACATGGAGGGAGAGTGAGAGAGAGAGACATGAAACTAATTGAATAGCATTGGCTTTTTCAGCTTTGTTATATTCTCAATCACGTATACTCACCTACATGAGTATATGTGATTCAGTTGATTCTTAGTTAATGCATTTTAATGCATTAATGCATTTTAATGCATTAACTAATGTTAAATAATGGTTCATTATTGTACCCTTATTTTCAAGTGTTACCCGTAAATATATCAAAATACAAAGACGTACACACACATGCATTCATTTACTATACTAACCCATATTATAGAATAGAATAGAACAAAACGATTAGAAGAATGTATTCATTATATTCTAGAACAGAATAGAACCCTGTAACATGTATAATCTATAAACTAGAACAGAATAGAACCCTATAACATGTATCATCTAAACTAGAACAGAATAGAACCCTATAACATGTATCATCTAAACTAGAACAGAATAGAACCCTGTAACATGTATAATCTATAAACTAGACTTATAAAATTAGACTTGGTTATTCAGTAAGAGAGAGAGAGAGAGAGAGAGAGAGAGAGAGAGAGAGAGAGAGAGAGAGAGAGAGAGAGAGAGAGAGAGAGAGAGAGAGAGAGAGAGAGAGAGAGAGAGAGAGAGAGAGATTAATCTCTCCGCACGTGGGGCTCGCTCTATTTTAGGGGAGCTCATTAGTTCTCTCTCTCTGTGGTCCGGTCTTGATTGAGCGAAAACACAACGAAAGAGAGGGAGAATGGACCCCTCCCCCCAAGTCTTCTCTCTCCATCTTCCTCTCACTTTCTCTCTGTTTCTCTCCATATCTCTCTGGTCTCCAACCATCTTCTCTCTATCCATTCCTCTCTACTTCTTCTTTGCTTTGATTAACAGTTTCCTGACTTTTTATGTGCTTCTCACTCACAATTAATTTTGCAGCGGTCAAATGTGATATGCTTCTTTAAATGTAAAACATCCTTTTCAGTTTTCGCTATTGAAAGGAAAGTGCTTAGTTGTCATATGCAAGAGGTCACATTCTATGGTACAACGTGAAGTCCATCACCTTACTGAGTCAAATCAGGTACGTTTTTTTGATAACCCTCTGTAGCAATGTCCACTACTACATGCCACCTAGGTGGCTTCCATACTCCACCTAGGTGACTTTCCTCGGGCTCCTCCAGACCAATGGACACAGGGTGGTGATGTTAAACCGGTTTATTGTAAAGGTTGCGTAGAATGAGGCATGCAGATGGTGCTCCATACTGCCATGTAGGAGATCTCTCTCTGAGTGTGTGTGGTGGTGGCTGGTTTAACCTGTGCACACTGATTGCTCAATGTGCAACAGGTGTGCAGCCTCACCCAGCTCCAGACTCCAATCAGTCTGACTCAGGCCAGGTGAGGCTGCTTCAATCAGCCATCATCCACACACACTCCAACACCCTCATTACTCGGACAACTAGCTATTATGTTTAGCTCGCTAATTAGCAGCGCTACATTAGCCTGCATCTCTGTATCGCTAAAGAAGAATCGACTTCCGAATGCAAAATACTCTACCCTCAGGACTGAGTGGTCGACCAGGTTCCCCGGCAAGCCAACCTCCTCTCCGCTACACATATACTACAGATTTCAATTATGGGAAGCTTAAAATGTGGTGTCAAGAGTGCGAGGGCGAGGTTATTGAGATGGCCCTGGCCGCGACCGGCTTAATGATAAGTAATGACAACCTCTGTGCAAAGCAAAACGCTGAGAGGAGGGGGCTCCGAATCCAATCAAGGTGTCTGGAACAAGATGTGTTCTCTATGATAATGCAGCGAGACAATAAAGCAACAAGGTGGTGGAGGGGGAGAGGGAGGTCTTGTTTTTTGTGTGTTCAATTTCCATAGGTGTTGGAAAATGAAGGTTTAGAATGTTGGAAATCTGTACCACATTTTCGAGTCAACCACCTGGAGTTCTTCATTAGCATAATTAAGAGATGCAACTAATTAGACTAAATGGAATGAGAGAATGGTTGGAGCCAAAACAGGGCATGGATATCAATTTCCTGAATGTGAAATAGTCCACCCATCTCATAGAAAATACACATTCTAAACATAACTCTCGCACACAAATGTCATGTGAGCAATCATAGTGAAATGAAAAAGTAAGACAGGGTAGCCTATCAAAGGCCTACATCCACAGGCACACGGAAACGCACACACACACACATACCCACAATCATGCAAACGCACACAAACACATACCCACAATCATGCAAACGCACACACACATACCCACAATCATGCAAACGCACACACACACATACCCACAATCATGCAAACGCACACACACACATACCCACAATCATGCAAACGCACACAAACACATACCCACAATCATGCAAACGCACACACACACATACCCACAATCATGCAAAAATACACACACACATGACATGAACATTTTAACGTTTCTATGAATTACCTCAACCCCTCAAGTACAAATAAATTAAATAAATGAGCAGCTCTAAAACTATGTCAGACTTGAGACGATGACAGTCCAAGAAGAGTAAGTCTCTCTCTTCAACGAGGTCATGCACCTCACACCAGAGGATGTCATCCAGGAGATAACCACCACATGCCAGCATGTGTGTGTGTGTGTAGACCAGCAGGAGGGCCCTCCCCACAGACAGTTTATTACCCAACCCCTCCTCCGATGCTAACGGGCTGACTCCTGTTTTACAGATGGAAGACCGTTATTTCAGATTCGGGGGGGGGGGGGGGATTGCGAGAGGAAATGGTACAAGGGGGATAAGGTACGAAAGGAGTTTTCAGTTTCTGGTGGAGTAGGTGGGTGGGTGGCTGTGGGTGGTGGGGGGGAGGCGAGGAGAGAGTCCAACAAGGGACGGATGTCTTTGAAGTGGCGTGATGCTACATCAAAGCACAATTTCCCCTCCTCTCGCTGCACCAGTCCACACCACCATTCTCTCTCTCTCCCTCCCTTCTCTCTCTCTGTCACCATCCCTCCTCTTTCCACTCTCCCTCACTCTCTCTTGCACTCTGTTTCTATTCCACTCTCCCCATTCACTCATTATTTCCATCTTTCTATTTATCTTTTTTTGTGATTTCCTTCCTCGCTTCCTTTATTCTCTATTCCTTTCTCCCACTTTATTGTTGTTTTGTCGCTCCTCTCTCTATATTTCGCTCGCTCTCCTTCTCTGCTTCTGTGGTATCCGCTGCCACAATGCCAAGGTGATTGACATGCATATTAGCATCTGTTGCTTACTGTGTGCTAGCATAATACAACTGGGGCTACATACACCTTGTGGGTGAGGGTCTGTCATTGTGTTATGGTCTTGATGGGACTCTCCTACCTATGACATCACAAAAGGGATAGATTTCGAAATGGCTCACGATGGGTAACCAACATCATACCTGGGTGGTAAAGTAGGGGCCCTTCAATGCTTTAGCATTCCTAACTAACAAAGCAATCCCCTCCTGACCCTGAGCACACAACCTTCAGCAAACAAAGACGGCACTACTAAAGGAAACGCTCCCTGTGTGCCTTGCTCTGCGATTACAACACTGGTGGTTTTTATACGTTACCAAGTGCAGCCCAAATACACGAGCCAGTGATTCCAGAGTCGCCATAAAGATGGGGGAGAGGAAGGGAGGGAGATGAGAGAGAGTGAGGGGGGAGAAGAGCACACGGATGAGACACACAACATTAGAAATTTAGAGTATGATAGACATTGCCTGACACTTCATCTCTCTCTCTCTCTCTCTCTCTCTCTCTCTCTCTCTCTCTCTTTTCATTTGTAAAAGGCAACAGCTTCACACACACCTGGGGGGGAGGGAGGGGTTGGTGATTGGGAGATTAGTCACAAATGTTGTCAAAGTCACAGGACCCATCAGTCAAGCCGGCGTGGCCAATAGCGAGGCGGGAAATATGGCGGCATATTACTGACAGAAATCGAGAGCAGAAATGACAAAAAGTATATATTTTTTGCATGTGTGTGCATGTGCACGTGTGTGCATGTGATGTTGATCCGGTCACCTGGGCCAGACCCCCTCCCATGCCCCGGGGAGGCATGTTTGGTTGTTGAATGGCTGCCTGTCTTGCAGCAGAGCACAGTTACCTGCAGGGCCCCTGTGCTCTCATTGGATGAGACAGGTCCATGTGTGCTGTGGACGTCATGTAAGATGGCGTCCGTCTGAACCGCTTCCTCACTCGCTGAACGATAGCAAGTGAAGGAGAGGAAAGCCACATGGCCAAAGGCACATCTGAAATGGATATTAAGAGATAAGAGAATGAGAGAGAGATTTCCACTGTTTAAATAAGTATAACCCAAATTATACTTTGAGAAGCCTGTCTTTATTTTGGAAGGTCAATATTTAAAGGGGTGATTTGATCGTTCAAATTCCCATTTTCACCTGAACTCAGTAAAATGTTAACGAATCAACACGATCAGATCACATCAGCACATTTTGAAAGCAAAGGACTGTGACACACAGTTGTGTGCTGTTGTGATGGTGACTCCTGAATTCACCAGAAAGGAAGGAGGCTAGAAGGTGACTCCTGAATTCACCAGAAAGGAAGGAGGCTAGAAGGTGACTCCTGAATTCACCAGAAAGGAAGGAGGCTAGAAGGTGACTCCTGAATTCACCAGAAAGGAAGGAGGCTAGAAGGTGACTCCTGAATTCACCAGAAAGGAAGGAGGCTAGAAGGTGTCACCATGTTTCCTCTCTCCCTCTTCTACGGTTCTCCCTGCAAACCCGAATCAGACGCAGTGAAGGGAGAGACACTCATCTGTTTTGTTCCATGAACGTCTTGGGAGAGTGTCTGGATTCACTCAGAGGGTTCTGCTGTGGGAGCCCATCTGTCTCCATGGTCTCACAGAAGCACAAACCACACAGAGTCACCAGGCAGTAGCTCAGCTTAGAGCATAGCCACCCAATCTTTTTGAATAATTCACCCCTGAAGACATACACACACACACACACACACACACACACACACACACACACACACACACACACACACACACACACACACACACACACACACACACACACACACACACACACACACACGCTGGGAGTTCAGTGTACAGCTGCTGGGACAGTGCAGAGAGCTACTGTAACCCTTCAGGGCCAATTAGCAATGTCGTCATGAATTGCACTGCCTCTGAACCTGTTCTGTTAGAGCAGAGCTGTGCGGCAGCTCTAAATGAATTTGCTCTTAAAGGGCTCCTGTTCTACCACCAGGTAAACTGATCTATCCAGCATACACCTGGATGTACACTCCCACTTGTGATGTCACTAAGTCACAGGGCTAATAACAGTCACACCTGGATGTACACTCCCACTTGTGATGTCACTAAGTCACAGGGCTAATAACAGTCACACCTGGATGTACACTCCCACTTCTGATGTCACTAAGTCACAGGGCTAATAACAGTCACACCTGGATGTACACTCCCACTTGTGATGTCACTAAGTCACAGGGCTAATAACAGTCACACCTGGATGTACACTCCCACTTGTGATGTCACTAAGTCACAGGGCTAATAACAGTCACACCTGGATGTACACTCCCACTTGTGATGTCACTAAGTCACAGGGCTAATAACAGTCACACCTGGATGTACACTCCCACTTGTGATGTCACTAAGTCACAGGGCTAATAACAGTCACACCTGGATGTACACTCCCACTTCTGATGTCACTAAGTCACAGGGCTAATAACAGTCACACCTGGATGTACACTCCCACTTGTGATGTCACTAAGTCACAGGGCTAATAACAGTCACACCTGGATGTACACTCCCACTTGTGATGTCACTAAGTCACAGGGCTAATAACAGTCACACCTGGATGTACACTCCCACTTGTGATGTCACTAAGTCACAGGGCTAATAACAGTCACACCTGGATGTACACTCCCACTTGTGATGTCACTAAGTCACAGGGCTAATAACAGTCCTACCTGGAGGGAAACCCTTCGACGGCTTTTGAGGGGCTTGGAGATCAAATCGATTTTCTCTGTGAGTCGTAGTCCATGGTCCTGAAAGGGTTAAAGTGACGGACAACAGGATTAAAAAATTTAAAATAACCATAACATATGACAGAGGAAGGTGTGCGTCACACACCTACCAATGATCTTGTGAGGAAAATTCATATACACCTCAAAGTATATTAAAATACATCTCAAAGTCAGCTAAGAAACTTTGTTGGTAAAGGGTTAAAAAATAAAGGTGTCGGTCAGACACAGCTTGCAGTGACATTTCGATTCAGGTCATTGAGGAGAGGGTATCATCTGCCTTAGTGATGGGTAGGTTGCATTGAAGGGATCGAACCTGGCACCTTTTGGCTAGGACTCAAAAACACCTGAACCCCTCCACTCTTCTGCCCACTAAACGCGTGTCATGGTCTTTCTGGTCCCGCATTCATTCATTCATTCATTCATCCATCCATTAACCAGTGGAGGCTTGTCATGGTCTTTCTGGTCCCACATTCATTCATTCATTCATTCATCCATTAACTAGTGGAGGCGTGTCGTGGTCTTTCTGGTCCCACATTCATTCATTCATTCATTCATTCATTCATTCATTCCTTCCTTAACCAGTGGAGGCTTGTCATGGTCTTTCTGGTCCCACATTCATTCATTCATTCATTCATTCATTCATTCATTCATTCCTTCCTTCCTTAACCAGTGGAGGCTTGTCATGGTCTTTCTGGTCCCACATTCATTCATTCATTCATTCATTAACCAGTGGAGGCTTGTCATGGTCTTTCTGGTCCCACATTCATTCATTCATTCATTCATTAACCAATGGAGGCTTGTCATGGTCTTTCTGGTCCCACATTCATTCATTCATTCATTCATTCATTAACCAGTGGAGGCGTGGAGGGGAGCCAGTGGGATTCAAACACAATGCATACCTCTGTCTCACCCTGATGACACAAGAAGACAAAAGGGGAGCTAAGATGGCTTCTTAGGGTGGATATATATTGATCTTTTTCTACGTATGTCAATGGAAAACCGGACAGTGCGGTTGAATTCTCACCAAAATCGGATTAATTCCGTGGCCAGTCAGCCAAAGCAGTATTTATGTCACGTACAGGATGGACCTAAGACCAGACAGTGGTGCATTGTGGGTACTCATCCAAAGATACAGGCCATGTCACTCCGCTCTCAACCAAGTGCCTCAACCAATCATGCTTTTGGGTCTCACTTATCATCCATGATTTCATTAGAAGGTCCGAGTGTAACCGACCACAACAGGTGGACGAGCACACTGGGCCACCCAGTCTACCTTGGCTGTCAGGTGTGTTTGGGACTGGAGGTGGACAGGTGTGTTTGGGACTGGAGGTGGACAGGTGTGTTTGGGACTGGAGGTGGACAGGTGTGTTTGGGACTGGAGGTGGACAGGTGTGTTTGGGACTGGAGGTGGACAGGTGTGTTTGGGATTGGAGGTGGACAGGTGTGTTTGGGACTGGAGGTGGACAGGTGTGTTTGGGATTGGAGGTGGACAGGTGTGTTTGGGACTGGAGGTGGACAGGTGTGTTTGGGATTGGAGGTGGACAGGTGTGTTTGGGACTGGAGGTGGACAGGTGTGTTTGGGATTGGAGGTGGACAGGTGTGTTTGGGATTGGAGGTGGACAGGTGTGTTTGGGACTGGAGGTGGACAGGTGTGTTTGGGATTGGAGGTGGACAGGTGTGAATGGGAGGAGGGGTAGTGCAGCACGGGCTGCTAGGCTAGACTGGGTCGGGCGGTACTTTACCTTTTCTGTCAGCCCTGTGTGTGTGTGTGTGTGTGTGCGTGTGTGCGTGTGTGCGTGCATGCGTGTGCGTGTGCATGTGCGTGCGTGTGTGTGTGTGTATGTGTATGTGTGTGTGTGTGCATATGTGTGTGTGTATGTGTGTGTGTGCGTGTGTGTGTGTGTGCATGTGTGTGTGTGCGTGCGTGTGTGCATGTGTGCGTGTACATATGTGTGAGTGTGCGTGTGCATGTGTGTGTGTACATATGTGTGTGTGTGTATGTAGGTCACAAGGGAAAGTCACTGGGTATATGTCTGTCTGCACACAGATGTGTTTTTCCATGGTCTTTGTCTGTGTGTGTATTTGTGTGCAGATGCACACGTGTGCCTAAATGTGTGCATAAAAAGAGGGCCAAATGAACAGCCACTGTCTGTCCTTTGTATGTGTGTGTGTGTGTGTGTATCTCCCAGGTGACAGATCACATCTCATCACCGCGGTGACTCACACCACGGATGAGAGGGGTGAGGGGGGGGAAGGGGTTGTGTGTCCATGCGCACACATATGCACACACAAAGAAGCACTCGATTAAATACACCCACTGATAAGTCTGCACACAAAACCCTAACCTAACAAAGTGAGGACGCGACAACAAGGCCTGTGGTCAAAACCATGACAACCAGCTGTGTGTGTGTGTGTGTGTGTGTGTGTGTGTGTGTGTGTGTGTGTGTGTGTGTGTGTGTGTGTGTGCGTGCGTGCGTGCGTGCGTGCGTGCGTGCGTGCGTGCGTGCGTGCGTGCGTGCGTGCGTGCGTGCGTGCGTGCGTGCGTGCGTGCGTGCGTGCATGCATATCTTGGCTGGGTAATCCTGCACAGGGTCACTTCATTCATCTGGGGATTCTGAGCAGGGAGAGGAAGGAAGGATGGGGAGAGAACGGTTGCACGGTGGGTTGCCATGGATTGTATCTCAGGCACTGGGGCCCTGGGTTCTGGGTGCACGGGGCCTCCTGGGCGTGGAGCCGGTTCTGTCTAAATAGGTCGGTGTGAGACGCTGTTCCAGTCGTCGTGCTAATGTATTCAAGTATGTTTTAAGTAGTAAAACATCGCATTTACAATCCCGCTCTTCTTCCAAACAAGGTCTTTTTGTGCGTCACTTGTGGATTCAATGTTCATTTGCTGAACAGAGTAGACTGGAAGTGGGGTAAAGAATGGCGCTCTCCAGCTGATGTTGTGCTTTTGGACGGACATGGGTTTGTCTTGCGTACTGGATCTGGACTCTCGTATTGTCATCAGTGATCAACCAGAGTCGATGAGAACGGCCTTCTGAACCTCCTGGTATGGGCGCCTGCTGGCCCATAGCTATGGGACTGGTAACCACTGGTAACCACTGGTAATGGCCATTCTATCAACAATAACGTTCGAAGCGGGTGGTAGACTTCAAGTTGATTTCTTTGTCTCGTTAGGTTAAAAAAAAGTTTGAAAAACGTACAACCTAATAATGCTCTTTCTGTTGATGCCATGCGACTGTTTCGTTGGATTTCCAACGCAGGCATAACACACCAGGCATGTTTGCTTTAGTTGAACCACCATGGAGAGAAACGAGAGGGTGGTGTGTGTGAGCGTGGGGGTGACATTCCGCGTTCTCCATCCAATCCTGGGTTACACTGACTGGTGCAGAAAATATATGTAATGTTAAGCGCCCCCCCCCATGAACAGCGCAGCAATCAATTCCGTTTAGTACAAATCCAATGCACTTAAACTTTCAGCGCGAATAGCCAGTGCTGAAAAAGGAGGAGGTACATTTATCGATGATGCAATTCATTCAAACTCCTTCTCTTCCCGCCGGTGTATACAATCTCCCATCCTTCCTCCCTCGTGCCCCGCATCCGCAGTAAAAAA
>JACYXH010000232.1:1305000-1317500 GCA_026745465.1 Lota lota
TGGAACAGGGGTCATTGAGTGAGCCCCGTGGAGCTCGATATTTAAACAGAAATACATCCTGCTGTACGCTACATTACCATTACAACATTACATTACCTCGCCACATTGCTGTGATCGCGTGTAGAGGGGAAGTCTGGCAACGTTTCCATCCCGGCTACTTCGGAGCTGCTTATGAGTCATCAGATGGACCCCTTGACCGGGACCAGCAGACCACCCCCTGCTGGGTAAATAGTCACCAGTTACTGACTAACCCTAACCCTAACCCTAACCTCTCCAGGCGTCAACACGGTTAGCTGCTACTTGGCCACGCATTTAGAATAGAACTAAACACGCCGGATATGGTAGAGGACACCAGGTTCAACCAGGGGGGCTTCGGGGTTCACAGCTCTCTGTTTCTGCTTTAACGAGCTGGCAGAGTGATTGTTGGGTGGTGATGCTGGGTTAAAAATAGTCAGTGAGAGTAAACAAAGCCAAGGGGAAGTGGGAAGAAAAAAAGTGAGAGTGAGGGATAGAGGGCGAGAGGGAGAGAGGGAGACATAGACATAGAGAGAGAGAGCTAGAGAGACAGAGACCAGAGACAGAGAGAGAGAGAAGAATCCATAGATGGAGATGAAGAACGTCTGAGAGAGAAAGGTGGAGAGACATAGTGACAGAGCATGAAGGAGAGAGAGGGAAAGAGAGAGAGCAGGAAAGTCAGAAGGATCCAATGACAATGTCATAGAATAGTCAAGAGACACAATAGAAAGTAGAGAAAGAGAGTACTTTGTCGATAGAGAGATGAAAGGAGAGAAAGAAGTAGATAAATAGGACGTCTCTTTGACATTGAGTGGGTAAACGAGAGACGGGAGCCCCTTCTGTGTCATGTAACCTCCATCCCAACAAGGCAGTTAGCAACCACTAAGATGCTTCCCTTATAACTGTAGCACAGAGAGGTTTTAACCACTAAGATGCTTCCCTTATAACTGTAACACAGAGAGGTTTTAACCACTAAGATGCTTCCCTTATAACTGTAGCACAGAGAGGTTTTAACCACTAAGATGCTTCCCTTATAACTGTAACACAGAGAGGTTTTAACCACTAAGATGCTTCCCTTATAACTGTAACACAGAGAGGTTTTAACCACTAAGATGCTTCCCTTATAACTGTAGCACAGAGAGGTTTTAACCACTAAGATGCTTCCCTTATAACTGTAGCACAGAGAGGTTTTAACCACTAAGATGCTTCCCTTATAACTGTAACACAGAGAGGTTTTAACCACTAAGATGCTTCCCTTATAACTGTAGCACAGAGAGGTTTTAACCACTAAGATGCTTCCCTTATAACTGTAACACAGAGAGGTTTTAACCACTAAGATGCTTCCCTTATAACTGTAACACAGAGAGGTTTTAACCACTAAGATGCTTCCCTTATAACTGTAGCACAGAGAGGTTTTAACCACTAAGATGCTTCCCTTATAACTGTAACACAGAGAGGTTTTAACCACTAAGATGCTTCCCTTATAACTGTAACACAGAGAGGTTTTAACCACTGATATCATAACAGGTGGGCAGGATGTGGTCAAGGCTAGGATGTTGGACTTCCAGCCCAAATGTCCTTGGTGTGACTCCCAATGTCCACTGCCTAACCTGTAAGCTTCATTGAGCGAGATGCCTCCTTCATGACATGTATCTGAATTCACTTTGCTTTGGAAGAAAAAGCATCTGCTGTGTGAGTAAATAATGGAACCTGGAAGCCTGGAGTACGACCCTGCTTTGGCAGGGACACACACTCCTAATGTTTCATCAGATCTGAGATGACGTGTTGTTTTATCATGATACTGACTACAGTTCCACCATATTAGAGGGGTTGAATGCTGGGCGTCCTCTATGATTGGCTGCTCAGAAAGTACATTAATTAAATGAACACAATGGCCCAGTGGAAACAGTTTGAAGGTATGACTTTCAGAAGGTGCTAGAAGCTCTCGGAATACACAGAGCCACCTCTGTGGCCCCTTGGCCCTGTAACTATAATCACACTGTTCTATTATGGGATGCAATACGCTCAAGGTTATAGAGAAATGAGGACAAACCACAGGAGGGTCAATAGGATTGCTGTGCAAACGTACACCACCGGTACTCTGATTCTATCCACCACGGTTCCCAAGAGCAAGGCTCTATACCATCCCTCTGTTGAGGCTGTTTTAGCCAGCAGGAACAGGCCTGGCCAGTACTGGAGTTTTTCTCTTGAAAGATTGCAGCAGCGTGTTTTAAACATTGTTTATGTCCTTAAACCCTGGATAAGGCTAAAGGTTAAAGCAGAATTACATTTTTGAACCAAGATATAATAGTCCTCACAAATGTCAGTGTTGTTTTTCGGTCGCTGTACTACACCTGCCAAACTATTTTGAAGAGCAAACCAAGATTTAAGCCCCAGCCGTGATTTAGGACTTTGTGGTTGCTCTGATACTTGTCTGCAGCTAGGTGCGGTGGGGTGTGATGCTACACAGGGTTACATCATTAGGTGGGGTGTGATGCTACACAGGGTTACATCATTAGGTGGGGTGTGATGCTACACAGGGTTACATCATTAGGTGCGGTGTGATGCTACACAGGGTTACATCATTAGGTGCGGTGTGATGCTACACAGGGTTACATCATTAGGTGGGGTGTGATGCTACACAGGGTTACATCATTAGGTGGGGTGTGATGCTACACAGGGTTACATCATTAGGTGCGGTGTGATGCTACACAGGGTTACATCATTTCTTACACATTATTGCATTACGCTAGTGAAAAAGAAGGTCGAATTTCTCGCACATTGAAGGCAGAATTAAGAACTTCCATGAGGGAAAATCACAGAAGAATGACGTTTTATGTGAGAAGGTGAACCCTCTCTCGGACGCAGACACCAACCGCTGGCCAGACGGCGGTCCACACCACCTCCCCAGGGTAGCGAACGGCCGAAAGGGGGGGGGTTAGGAGAAGTGGGTGTGCATTCTTTAATGCATCCATGTTTTAGAGACGTTTGTTTTTGAGGTTGTTTCCCTGTTTGATCACTAAAAGTAGGCTGTCACTCTTTCAGAGAAGGTCGGTATCCAAAACGAAACAGCGATACAACTGCACACGTCATGTTGTCAAAAGCAGCCTATAATCACGTACCGCGGTGGAAGGAAACATGGACTCGTAGCGCCGGCTGCTATCGAGAAGAATGACCAATACATATTGGTAGTGATAATTATAGGTCTTTGAATGTAGTTTACCACTATGGATGCATTAATAGGACCTCTGCCATGTCCTATAACATGTACAGTTTCCATGGTGACTGTGACTAAGATACACGAGTGTGATTGGTTAAACTGATTAATTCGCTGGCTAAAAAGCTGTAACAAATCGACCTTGGTGCGATTCAAATGAATGTTCTTTTTAGCAAAACGGAGATGGCGGCGTATGTGTTCAGTTCAGTTCAAGAGACAGAGACAGAGAGAGAGACAGAGACAGAGAGAGAGAGACAGAGACAGAGACAGAGACAGAGACAGAGACAGAGACAGAGACAGAGAGAGAGACAGAGACAGACAGAGACAGACAGAGACAGACAGAGACAGACAGAGACAGAGAGACAGAGAGACAGAGACAGACAGAGACAGAGACAGAGAGACAGAGAGAGACAGACAGACAGACAGACAGACAGACAGACAGACACAGTTAGAGAGGAGACAAATGAAGCACTTGGCCCTTGTAAACTCTGTCCAAACAATGAGAGTTGACTCATTCTGAGCAGGGAGCGTGTGTTTTATTTGAATAGAGAGACAGTCTAGTCTAGCAGACTAGACTAGACTAAATGTAACCTTTACAAAGAGTCCTGTAAGGAAGTGTGGTAGCTGATGCAATATGATAGGCTGGTCCACTCTGCGGGGGGAGAGATGCTTAAAGAGAGATGCTTTGTTGTGCTTCGGGTACATGCCGAGGGCTGAGATAACTGAGATGTCTTTGCTTCTCATGATCACTTGTTCATTTTAAAATGCATTTTGTGATCAATGAATAAAGTGAGATTGTGATTCATCACGTGCAAAGAGAAAGGCAGTATATATCATATATATATATACTGCTCAAAAAAATAAAGGGAACACTTAAACAGCACAATGTAACTCCAAGTGTTCCCTTTATTTTTTTGAGCAGTATATCATATCCAATACTGATACTATCGTTAAGGAGGTCCTAATTATTCTACAAGTACACGTTTAGTGTGGTCTACATTTTCCTCAAAGACGAACCATCTGCACTGGTGCCCTGTGTCTCCACAGCGCACCAGTGGCACAGTCCATCAGACATGGAACCTGGATAACAGCGGAGGTATTGGTCCCCCCGCCCTCTCATTGGCCTGTAGAACCCTCCACCCCCACCCCACCCACCGCAGGAATCCCCAGCCAACACCTGGGCCTCAAACGGGCTGAGTAACCGCCCACGGCCCTGTGAGCTCCCGTTTGCTCACTGGCTGGAAGATAAGCGGCTGAGCTTTTTACTTTGTATTGTTTGTTGCAGCAAACGTACAGGCGCGTGGTTGGATTTCTGCCCTGTAGCCCGTGGACTAGGCAGTGCCCATTTACTGAGTCGCTGGAGCGAAAGCGTTAACAGATGACGGATGCGGACTGGGGACCATTTGCAAGAAAATGTAGCTATTTTCAGATAGCAGTATACGTCAACGTCTGTTGGATGTTCAGAAGCCATTACATACATTGTATGTAACATTTGCATTTATCTAAGTGAAGTTTGCAGTTTAAAAAGATAATACTAATTTGGTTCCTTCTGCTTCACAGATTTGACTGTGAAAAGAGCAAAATCTAGAATCGTTTCAACAACTGCAATAACATTTCACATTTAACTGTTATTGAATTCATATTTAATTGGTTTTCGATGCATTGTATGCCCTGGAGAACATCTATTCAAGTAGTGCAATTAAAACCAGCCAACACTGAAATAAATTGCTTGCTTCTGAACAGTGAGTAGATAGAGAATAGAGAAACTTTCTTTCTACTTTCCTTCATTCTGAACAGTGAGTAGATAGAGAATTGAGAAACTAGGTCTTTCTACTTTCCTTCATCCCTTGCTTCTGAACAGTGAGTAGATAGAGAATAGAGAAACTAGGTCTTTCTACTTTCCTTCATCCCTTGCTTCTGAACAGTGAGTAGATAGAGAATAGACTTTCCTTCCTTGCATGTGGGTAAGATGGATCTCATTACGAACTCCACACACCCGCTGTAAAGAAATATGTGGCACCATTGTAGGCCACTGTGTCAGCGGCGTTGTGCTACTTAGAAACATCAGTTTCTCCTTATGCGCGATGGGTATGTCACATACACACACACACACACACAGAGTTGAACTGGTGCTCATACAGTGGTGTGGGGACTGCTGAACTGGGACAAACGGGGGAACAATGATTGCTTCAATTTCGAGCCATAGTAATATCATTTAGCAATTGATTTGAGCACTCGCTGGTTGATCACCGCAACCCTAACCCTCCACTTGTTAGTCAGGTCCCCACGTGTGCTTGTGTGTGTCCTCTCTGGACTGAATCATTGGAGAGGGTGGGTCAGGCCATGCTAGGGTTCTGTGTGTGTGTCCTCTCTGGACTGAACCATTGGAGAGGGTGGGTCAGGCCATGCTAGGGTTCTGTGTGTGTGTCCTCTCTGGACTGAACCATTGGAGAGGGCCTATCGTGGGGTCAGGCCATGCTAGGGTTCTGTGTGTGTGTCCTCTCTGGACTGAACCATTGGAGAGGGCCTATCGTGGGGTCAGGCCATGCTAGGGTTCTGTGTGTGTGTCCTCTCTGGACTGAACCATTGGAGAGGGCCTATCGTGGGGTCAGGCCATGCTAGGGTTCTGTGTGTGTGTCCTCTCTGGATTGAATCATGGCCACCTGACCATCACTTTTCTCCCTACTGCCTATGTGCTGCTCCATGCTAGCCCTGAACTGAACGATCACATATATGGTACTGAGCCGTCACATCTGCTTACTCTCATAGTCATGTTGATCAGATTGTTTTCTCCAGATCAATCAATCATATTTTCTTTAAAAGAAATTTGGTGTATAATATATTAGAAAAGAACTATATATATATATATATTATATATATATATAAGCTTTATAATAGCTCAATAAAGAAACATCAAATTAATAAATACGGAAAGAGTAGAGCACACACACACACACACACACACACACACACACACACACACACACACACACACACACACACACACACACACACACACACACACACACAGTACCACCTCATTCTCTTTCTGTTTCTTGATAGAATTGCAGGAATAATGGATGTTTATTCTTTCATCTTGCTCTGTCCAACAGCCAGTCAAAAATGCTGCATACACCAGATGTGCACACACACACGCACGTTCACACACACACAAATATAAGCACAAACACACACGCACACAAACATAGGCGCACACACAAACACACGCACACACACACACACACACACACACACACACACACATAAGCACACACACACACACACATAAGCACACACACACACACACACAAACATAAGGACGCACACACACAAACATAAGCACACACACAAACAAGCACACATACACAAACATAAGCACACACACAAACATAAGCACACACACACAAACATAAACACACAAACATAAGCACACACACACAAACATAAGCACACACACACACAAACATAAGCACACACACAAACAAGCACACACACACAAACATAAGCACACACACAAACACAAACATAAGCACACACACACAAACATAAGCACACACACACACAAACATAAGCACACACACACACAAACAAGCGCGCACACACACACAAACATAAGCACACACACACACACACACAAACAAGCGCACACACACACACAAACATAAGCACACACACACACACACAAACATAAGCACACACAAACATAAGCACACACACACAAACATAAGCACACACACATAAGCACACACACACACAAACATAAGCACACACACACAAACATAAGCACACACACACAAACATAAGCACACACACATAAGCACACACACACACAAACATAAGCACACACACACACACACACACACACACACATACGCACACACATGGATAGCATCAGGCTGCCCTATCTCATGGTAGCAGTACTGAAAGGAGGCGGGGGATGTTGTTATCAATGCAGGCGAGTGTCTTGTGTCAGGTCGCTTCAAGACACACTGCCTGGAGAAGAAGACATCAGATGTTAGCTGATGTCCCCTCCAGACACACAGCATGTTTTCAATTCTTACTCTGTATTTGGTTTGTTGGGACCCACTCCGTCATGAAACCAGTTGGCAGAGGTCTGCTGTGGTGGCACCTGGAAGGTTTCCCACATTTCTGACAGAATTATTTTATTTTCATGGGGAACGATTTTATCATCATTCATGATGATTCCTTTCTTCCTTATCTTCTCTCCTCCCTCCCTCTATTCCCTTCCTTTCCTCCCTCCCCCCACCAATAACGTGCTCTATTACCATATAAATGGTAATAGCAGACACACAGAGAGAGAGAGAGAGAGAGAGAGAGAGACAGAGACAGAGAGACAGACAGAGACAGAGACAGAGACAGAGAGAGAGAGAGACAGAGACAGAGACAGAGACAGAGACAGAGACAGAGACAGAGACAGAGAGAGAGAGAGAGAGAGAGAGAGAGAGAGAGAGAGAGAGAGAGAGAGAGGAGGGTATTGGAGTATAGGACAGCAGCGGCCCAAAGCCTTACTAAAGATAGATGGAGAGAGAGGGACATGTCAGACTGAATTTATGACCGCTTTTACTCATGCTGCGTATAACATGGTTAGGAGCTGGGAGGGCTTGTGTGCTTATGTGTGTATATTGCTCTGTGTGTGCATTAGACATATTTACTGTGGCGTGTGTGTGAGAGAAGAGAGAGAGAAAGAGAGAGAATTTCCTTTTGAGAGAGGGACAAGGAAAGCGAGAGATGGATATGGACAGAGTAGGAGAGAGAGAGAAACACATCGAGAGAGAAAGAAAGATAGAGAGAGATGGAAGGAGAGAGAGAGCGACTGGCCCTGTCCGACTAGATTACTGTATCCATTTGGGAGACAGTGGAGAGGAGCAGAGGGAGAGGAGCAGAGGAGGAGGAGAATGTGGGCCATCAGTACAAACCATGTGTGGGGGTTCTGAACTCCAACATGGCCCAGACTAGAGACGTCATAATGAGGGTGTCTGAGTAGCAACGACACTTCCAGACCTCTGCTTTAGCGCTTCATATGAATATGGATCATATGTAATATATGGTATGACGTTCTATTATCTGATGCTGTGAGTGAGTGATGGAGGCGGGGTTAAGGACATTCACCTGTAGGGTGCAGGAGAGTGGCATGCGTTAGGTTTTGGGGTTTGATTCTTTCAAATGTCCGCAGTCTACCTGCAGGCTTCCTTGAGCAAGATGCTCTAACCCCAAATGCCTGCCCCTTAACGAGCTGTAGCTGAACTAACCGGATGTCCCAGGCGTCTTCTAAATGGCTGTCAATAGTGGCGCAGAATGCAATGAGGGACAGACTGGAGAGCTTCCTGGTAGGCAGGAAGTTGACCTTTCAGCAATGTCAACATTGAACCATTCAAAAGTTCAGGCGAAACACTTCAGATTGTTTACAAGGTGAATTAGGACTAATATTTGTGTGTCTACCCGGATATGATGTAGTTAATGTTGTGACCACTTCCTGTTTTAGGGAAAAATACAAATATGTTTTGGACTGTATTTGCTATACAAACAGCGCTCAAAGGAATGCTTCATTTTTTTTCTATTATTTTAGAAAGTGTTCTATTCTTTTCTATTCTTCTATTTTGAGTATTGCCATGATTATCAACATTGCAGCTATCCTTCGCCAAGGATAACGTTGGAAAAGGCAATCCTACCATTCCTTGAGAACTGGAAATGTCCTCATTAAACAACCTGTATTTCAGATATTTCCACAATGTTCAATATCATACTAAATAAATACCTCTTTTTCATTCTTTGTCTCTTCTCTTCTGCAGACACAGAGGCAGAGAGGAATGCCTTGAAAGAGCATGTCTACCCAAAGCTACGAGACTTCTGCAGGGAGAATTATGGGATCGAGTTCCAGGTAAAGTCTCTTGGCTGTCATTGTGGGTGTTTATTAGGTGCCAACCACATAAGGTGCAGGCGCCTATTGTTGTTGTCAGTGTTATTATTATTATTCCGCCATTTTCTCCGGTTCAGCATGTTCGCCTGGCTCGCTATTTATGTAACTTTGCACACGGATCGACATCGATGCCAATCGATGAAATCTTAAAATTCTCCCCTATTTGAACAAATCTCTAGCGCCACCAATAGGTCAAAGGTGCACCTGAAAAGGCGATCTCTCCGGTCCACTTGATCCTATAGTCTTGGGTCTCATGTGATGCGTCTTCTTATGCTCCACAACATTGCAAATGGAACCATGTACTTCCGTCTGCCATTTTTAAATCTCTAAAACGTACTTTTACCCAATCCTCCTAGACAATACTTCCTATTGGAAGCAGACCACATGCCCTAGACTCTCATTATTAAAAGTTATCAAAATAGAAACAATATGGCTGCTAGAGACCGTGGGCATATCTCAGAGAAAATTACAAAAATTTGACCACATTGACTAACCAAGTGTAATAATGGCCTTTGATGCTGCTCTCACTTATTTGACCAATTTGGCCTCATGGGGGCGCTATAGCTGTCATAGAACCTATGCCGTTGGTCTGATTTGAAGAGAGACTCTTGGTCCTTGAGGGTCAACGTTACATCTGCTCAAGGAAGGTTAGGCTGGTGGGCTAAAAGGTCGCCCTGAAACACCCAGCATCGAGTCCTAGATCAAGAGATCAAGATTAACCAGTACAAAGGTGGTCCAAATCTGCATATAGGGGGTGCTACGGTTTCCAATTGAACACCACAACATTTATATCACTATATTCACCATCGTTTTCTACCTACTGCCATGATTTGTCAGATGAAGCAGCTCTTCATAGCCAATAAAGACACTGTATGTATGTATGTATGTATGTATGTATGTATGTATGTATGTATGTGTGTATGTGTGTATGTATGTATGTATGTATGTATGTATGTATGTATGTATGTGTGTAATGTATGTATGTATGTATGTATGTATGTGTGTGTGTATGTATGTATGTATGTATGTATGTATGTATGTATGTATGTATGTATGTGTGTGTGTGTGTGTATGTATGTATGTATGTGTGTATGTATGTATGTAATGTATGTATGTGTGTATGTATGTATGTGTGTGTATGTATGTATGTGTGTGTGTGTGTGTGTGTGTGTGTGTGTGTGTATGTATGTATGTATGTATGTATGTATGTATGTATGTGTGTGTGTGTGTGTGTGTATGTATGTATGTGTGTATGTATGCAATGTAAGACACAAGGACTTAAATCATCGTCGTTTCTGTCATTTCGAATTTAAAGCTAAGAACACTTTCTCGACCTCTACCAATTCTTCAAATACCATTAAACTTGCTTTGCTAGACTCTTTGGAGCGCCATTAGTAAAAGTCTAAATCAAAATAATTCCAAAATTCCAAACAGTATTGTCACAACAGCCGGAAACATATTGGTTAATAATAAATTAATAAATTAATAAAACACCTTGAAATAAGTGGGCGTTCTAAACACCCAGTCCAATATTCACATCACCTCGATTTCTGGACTCAGCACGACATTTTCAAACACTTCTTTTGGTACAAGAAAGATAGATCTTATGACCACCAAAAGCCAAGGAGTACACCACATGATCGACAAAAGACAGGACATTGGAAGGATAAACAAATCAGGACCACTAATCAAACCCAGACCGCTAACAGGAAGTGCAATGGATTCAGAATACAGCTTGCTCATTCCACCCTCCTTACCCTCTGGGTTTCCAAGCGGCAGGGCCAGAGATAAGGAGTGTCCACCCTGTGAGCCCTGTGGCCCCAGTCTGCTCTGGATCAGATGTGCTGCCATCGTTGGGAATGATCCTCGTTGGGTAGCAACCGGGTTGTGGACAGTGATCACGGAAAGGGGGGGGGGGGGGGGGGGGGGGGGGGGGGGGGGTTGGAAATGAGGAAAGGAGAGAGGGAGGAATATAGACAAGCGAGAGGGAAAGAGAAAGGAGGAGAGAGGTGTGATGGGGAGGGGACAGGGCGTAGAGAGGTAGTGGGAAGGATATAGAAAGAGAGGGAGAGTCTGGATTGAGTGGGCGAGGGAAGGGAGGAAGAGAAGGAATGAGGTGATACGACAAGACAGGGAGAGTGAGGGGGATAGAGAGAGAGAAAGGGGAGAGTGAGGGAGGATGGGAGGAGAGAAAGACAGAAAGAAAGACATTGTTATGGTGTCATAAAGGTTTGTTGGAGCCCTGGCACCGTGCTTTCCCTCAGAGAGCCTGAAGGACTGTCCCGGCTTTGTTTGTGTTTGTTCTGACGAGAGACCTGCCACGGCTAAATTATTCTTCAATCCCTCGCTGGCTGCACATTCCGTATCCAATGAGGATTTCACTCTCATAAAACCCTGATGAACAGTGAATACTGAACTAACAATGGTTAAACACTGTCGTTTATAATAGCGATTAGAGTGATGGACCCCAGCTACTGCTGGAGAATCATCTAGAGCTCAACTCATTCAAACCATCGGTTAAAACTGTGCTAGCTAGGAGAGAAGGGGCTTTACGCAGAGAAGAGATGATGAGGTTCAAACGATCAGTCCGAACTCTGGACTCTGTCGATAGTTCTGAATTGTTCATTTGACTCTATGTCCAGTTAAGAAAAGGATCCATCGACTCGCTGAGCAGATCCTTGTGTCCTGCCAATACGTCTTATCTCCATCTGTCTGCAGAGCAAAGTGAAGAAGATCTAACTTATCAGTTCCAGATCGGTTCTCCACAGAAGAGACTGAAAACATTCATCTAGTAGTACCTGGTCATGGTATTGTAAGAGGCTGGATAAAAGCATTCACCAAACGACACGCATTTCCCATGATGAATAGTGGTAGTAGTATTCAGTGTTTGAACCTCAATACCAGTCTAGTGTGGGTCTAGTGTGGGCATCCCTGAGCAAGATGCCCACACCCCTCCCTGCTCTTTAACGAGATGCCTCGTTAAGATAGAATCATGATGCCTCGTTAAGATAGAAATCTGAATGACTTAATAGCAGATATCGAATCCTAGTCCATGCATAACCGTCCACCACAACATACCTTAATAAGCATGAACTAAATCCTGGTGCCAGACCACCAGAGATCAGAGATAAAGAGAAGACCTAGCTTGGCGCGCGACAAGAAGAAGGAGGAGGAGGAGCGTGTGTTGGTGTGTGCGTCGTCCTGGCAACCTGCTGCCGTCGGATGACTCAACCCACAGTCGTGCCTCGCGTGCCAAACTGATTAAACAGAAAGCCTACCAGTTAATACCGGGAATCACTTACAGTGGAACCCCCCACACACACACGCGCA
>JACYXH010000232.1:1320000-1475000 GCA_026745465.1 Lota lota
ACATGTTAGCATCGGAGAGCTAGGCAGAATGTTAGCATTCGACAGCTAGCCAGCATGTTGTCATCGGACAACTAGCCGACTGCTTTCTCCTTTGTGGATACACAGGAACTGCCCGCTAGATCTCAACCAAACTAACCAGGAAATGGGAGGTTGGTTGTCCTGCATTACTGTCCCTGCCAATCACAAAGGTCCACAAATATCACCTCTGCTGTCGAGCTAGTCGCCCCCCCCACCCCTTCCCCAGCACCTTTCAACCATCTCCTCCTGACTTCCACTGTCTGAGTTGTTGTCTTTTTTTTTTGCAGCGTTGCAGATTTGTCAGTCATTGTAGATGGAAGAGGGGCAGCTAAACTCATTTGAGCTAGCTAGCTAAGTTTGAAAAGCAGCGACGCGTAAAGGAAAGAGACAGCATCCCCTGAGCTTGCTGATTCAGCACTTCTTTCCTCCTCCTTCCTCCCCACTTACCCCCCCTCCATCCACCCCCTGGTCCACCTTCCACTGCTCTTCACCACTGAAGGAAGTCCCGGTAGAGGTCTCTGAAAGCTAACCCCACAGCGCCGCGGCTCCAAAGAAGAGAGGATTGACCTGGAGGCTGCAGGGACCAAATGTTCCCCGCTGCGGTTGATAACCAACCAGGACAACAAACAAGTGTGTGCCGCACACTTGCCACCGAAGACGTTGGGGTGCTAGTAGAAGCTGCGCCGTTGAGAACGCTAGAAGCTGAGGGGATAAACATGTTGCTGCACAACATCTCCTTTCCAACCCCTACCTCCATCTCCAGTCGAGCTGCTCATGCATGAGCTGGTTTTCAACACCCCCGTGACCCCCGTGACCCCCATGACCCCCGTGACCCCCGTGACCCCCATGACCCCCGTGACCCCCGTGGCCCCCATGACCCCCGTGACCCCCATGACCCCCGTGACCCCCATGACCCCCGTGGCCCCCATGACCCCCGTGGCCCCCATGACCCCCGTGACCCCCATGACCCCCGTGGCGTGGCCAATGATGAGAGCCGAGGATGGCGTCACTGGCGACATCAATTGACAGATCCCCCCCCCCCCCCTCCCACTCACAATCTGAGCCTCCCGCCCTGGGCTGTTTATAGTTGCAACTCTCTAACTGTCGACACAATTTTGACAAATCTGTTGGAGGGAAGACCCCCTGTGGTGCTGTGTGTGTGTGTGTGTGTGTGTGTGTGTGGCCACAGTCAGCTGTGTGTGTGTGTGTGTATGTGTGTGTGTGTGTGGCCACAGTCAGCTGTGTGTGTGTGTGTTTGGCTTCAGTCAGCTGTGTGTGTGTGTGTGTGTGTGTGTGTTTGGCCACAGTCAGCTGTCTGTGTGTGTGTGTGTGTGTGTGTGTGTGTGTGTGTGTGTGTGTTTGGCCACAGTCAGCTGTGTGTGTGTGTGTGTGTGTGTGTGTGTGTGTGTGTGTGTGTGTGTGTGTGTGTGTGTGTGTTTGGCTTCAGTCAGCTGTGTGTGAAAGAGTGCATGAAGGTGACATTGTTTTCACAACACATGTGCCTCATGTACACACACACTCATGCAGACATACACACACACACACACAAACATGCACACACACTCAGGAATATATTTGGCCACTGTCCTTTCCTCAGTTAGCAGATGTGATTGAGGATTGGTGTGTGTGTATATATATATATATATATATATATATATATATATATATATATATATATATATATATATATATGTGTGTGTGTGTGTGTGTCTGTGTGTGTGTGTGTGTGTGTGTGTGTGTGTGTGTGTGTGTGTGTGTGTGTGTGTGTGTGTGTGTGTGTGTGTGTGTGTGTGTGGCCAGTCATTTTGATTGTGACTGTTTTCAGTCTCACTTGTAAGTCCCTTTGGATAAAAGAGTAGTAAAATAGTAGCTAAATGACTCAATGTAATTCTGTAATTCTTCACATCATGGAAATTGGTGCATGACAGTTTAGTCTCATCTTGATCTGTTTCATTCTGCTGATTCACTCTCTGATTGGTGGATTTTGTGTTCCTCTCTGAAATCACATATGGGATGATGTCTGTGATTACATCCAAGATCACATCTCACTATTTTCATTGTTCGTCATGTAACTTGGCTGTATGCCTTTTCTGAGG
Source organism: Lota lota (assembly GCA_026745465.1). Taxonomy (NCBI): domain Eukaryota; kingdom Metazoa; phylum Chordata; class Actinopteri; order Gadiformes; family Lotidae; genus Lota; species Lota lota. The sequence goes on from JACYXH010000232.1 coordinate 1,322,115, forward strand.
GATCAGTCTCTCCTTGACACTGTGCTGTGCGGCTGTGATTGGCTGTGTAATTAACTCCATTTCATGCACAATTGAGGTTTAGCAAATGATGTGATGTGTCAAAGGAAAAGTATATTTGGAACAAAATACTGTTTGGTATAGGTGTGGAAAATGCTTAGAATGCCTCAACAAAGTTAAGTGTCAGAGAGAATGAAGTATGAAAAGAAAACATGAGTAGATGTTGTTCATTGTTCATGTTGATCATTTTGTATGATATGAAGTCTTCAAAATGCAAAGGTTTAGAGAAAGAATGGGGGGAGTATGCATAGTAAGGTGTAGTCTGACCACAGAAAAGGTCAAAACTAGAGAAGAATGCAGTGGATCAATATAGGTGTCACATATTGTTAAGTTGCACTGGGCACAGGATAAATGCCAGCTGGTTTGCTGCATGTACAAAGTGTTCTTAACTACAAACAGTCAAACATGGATAATTTCTTCCATAGTACTTCTGTGTGCATCTATAGCTATTTATAATGAATAGCAGATATGACCATTTGTCTGCAATGTATACGATATATATATATATATATATATATATATATACACACACACAATAGTCTGTGTAATTGATATGTGTGTGTACATCCATATGACTGTGTGTGTGTGTGTGTGTGTGTGTGTGTGTGTGTGTGTGTGTGTGTGTGTGTGTGTCTGTATACATCCATATGACTGTGTGTGTGTACATCCATGTGAATGTGTGTGTGTGTGTGTGTGTGTGTGTGTGTGTGTGTGTGTGTGTGTGTGTGTGTGTGTACATTAATGTGAATGTATGTGTGTGTGTGTGTGTGTACATCCATGTGAATGTGTGTGTGTGTGTGTACATTAATGTGAATGTGTGTGTGTACATCCATGTGAATGTGTGTGTGTGTGTGTACATTAATGTGAATGTGTGTGTGTGTACATTAATGTGAATGTGTGTGTGTGTGTGTACATTGATGTGAATGTGTGTGTGTACATCCATGTGAATGTGTGTGTGTGTGTGTACATTAATGTGAATGTGTGTGTGTACATCCATGTGAATGTGTGTGTGTGTGTGTGTACATTAATGTGAATGTGTGTGTGTGTACATTAATGTGAATGTGTGTGTGTGTGTACATTAATGTGAATGTGTGTGTGTGTACATTAATGTGAATGTGTGTGTGTGTACATTAATGTGAATGTGTGTGTGTGTACATTAATGTGAATGTGTGTGTGTGTACATTAATGTGAATGTGTGTGTGTGTACATTAATGTGAATGTGTGTGTGTGTGTACATTAATGTGAATGTGTGTGTGTGTGTACATTGATGTGAATGTGTGTGTGTGCGTGCAGGTGGTGGACCTGTACTGGGGCATGGACCCTGAGGAGTGGGACAGTCCAGACCTTCAGCGCCTCAGAATGAAGCTGTTGGAGGAGTGCCTGAAGACCTCCGCTGGACCTTGCTTCGTAGTGAGTACAAACAAACACATTTCATTAGTTTGGAACTAATGTGAACTGTGCTACACATCATCATGTAGACGCTAACTTGATGGCTGCAGGGATTTAGGTCATTTGATTTGAAAGGCGCAGCAGTGTCCACAAATCTCTCATGTTTCTCTTTTGGGAGCCTCACTATTGGAGGGTGGGCAGGGACCGTAGAGAGACAAACAACCACACCCAACAGCATTATGTTGCTGGGTGTCACTAAGATGAATGTGGTAGTTCCATCAGTTCTGGTGGAATCTGTAGACTTTTCAATTCAAAATGAGATGCTTGTTGTTTGGGTTCATTGGTGTGGACAATTACATTCACTAGCATCAGCACACAAATCATCACACGTCATTTGTCAAATCTGATTCTAGAACATTCCAGAAAAAAGCTCTGAACGCACCAGTTTAACCAAACGGCTCAAAGCCTTTCTAAGCTCTCGTGCTCAGTATCTAGCCATGACCTTATATCTTTGTGTGTGTGTCTGTGCATGTGTGGGTTTGTGAGTGTGTGTGTATGTGCGCGTGGATTTAAATAGGGCAGAATCTCTGAAAAGGGTTTGTAAGACCCCACTCGGATGAATAGATGATGTCAGTATTTAAAAAAGGCTGGAGAGTGGTGGCCCATGTGTGGAGCTTTAGACTTTAGCATGTAGGGAGACTTCTCTAGATGACAGCAACGTCTGTGTTCCATTCATTAGAGAGTCAGAAAGAGAGAGAGCGAGTGATCATAACGTGATATACTGGGCATCAAACCCAGTACCTCTAGCTGGGAGCCACTAGACTAAACTAACCCAAAGGATTTTCTAATAGCTGTGTTGGATTAAAAACCTTATCCGCTGGATTCCCGGGTTAGCGAAGGGTAAGGGATTCAGGAACAATGTTAAAACACGTGTCACGGCAGAGTGATCCACAGAAATGGGATTTCAAACTAGTACTTTACTCTTAGTGCTGGACAGGTTGATGTGGAACTATTGCAGTTCCCAAGGAGTATTTCAGAGAAGTTTGCAAAATGTTTGCATTCCATTGATTTCCAATCCTTTTGTTTTCACAAAAGGATTCACATCTAATTCCCGAAAAAGAAGCTGAACTTTAAGTAAAGAATGTAAGACCACCCTTATTGTGTAACACTGTCCTTACTACTAAACATTAATAACAATTAATGTACATCAAATAAACCATGCAACCAGCCCGCCAGCTGTATATTAATTGGCTATTAAAACAGAAATATGTTTTATCTCATTCGTCTCACCCTCTTTGCAACACGGCATACATCACAGAATCTCCTCTTGTTTCATGAAAACATGTACATCTTGTCGTACAGTGGGTCTTGTTTTTTGTCGCTCTGACTTTAAAGTTGTATTAATGAGGAATGTAGCACTTTATGATGGAGACAGAGAATCAGGGTGATCAATCAATACACGTTTAGTTTTCTTCCTTCCTTCATACCTAAGTGAAAAAGACCTTCTCCTCTAACCTATCAGTGCTATGAAGCAGAGTTGGTTACCACGGTGATAGCGAAGGGAGGGTTGGCATGGTGATGGTGTCTATGACCCGGAAATTACACATGGCGGCAAAGTCTCTCTCTCTCTCTCTCTCTCTCTCTCTCTCTCTCTCTCTCTCTCTCTCTCTCTCTCTCTCTCTCTCTCTCTCTCTCTCTCTCTCTCTCTCTCTCTCTCTCTCTCTCTCTCTCTCTCTCTCTCTCTCTCTCTCTCTCTCTCTCTCTCTCTCTCTCTCTCTCTCTCTCTCTCTCTCTCTCTCCCTCTCTCTCTCTCTCTCTCTACTGTGATGATCAGTCTCAGTCTCTTTCCCCCTCATAAGATGGACAGAGGATGCACCCCATGTCTCTAGCACTCTTTATATTCATCTCTATCAACCTCTCTACCCCTTTCTCCACCTCTCTCCCTCTCTCCATGTTCCACGTTCTCTCCATCCACAGTGGTAGTCCATACAGCCTGTAGCCGTTATCTCTCTCATTATCTCTCTTGATTTCCCTCTCTCTCTCGTGTGCCCAGAAGGCGAGAAAGCCATATGCCGTACAAATCAGCTGGCCATGAACAGCATCTTGTTCCTCCCAGGGAGCCACGTTCTAAGACCCACTGTCCTCACATGATCATAACAAGGTCCCCACAAAGAGTGCTAAGGTCCACAAGGATGTCACATGATCATAACAAGGTCCTCACAAAGAGTGCTAAGGTCCACAAGGATGTCACATGATCATAACAAGGTCCTCACAAAGAGTGCTAAGGTCCACAAGGATGTCACATGATCATAACAAGGTCCTCACAAAAAGTCCCCACAAAAATTCCTCAAATAGTCCTCACAAATAGTCCTTGTAAAATGTCCCTACAAATAGTCCTCATGAATAATCACCACAAATAGCTTCCAATAATCTTCTATTAGTCTTTATAAGTAATTTCATGGTCAAAACTACCTCAAATACGCTGATAGTCCATGCATGGTCCCTACAACGTTCTCACATGGTCTTGACGTGCCAGAATACACCCAGTCTTTAACTCCCACCCGGGGGAGGTTTTGATGGTGGCAGTGAACTGGCTGTCAGTCAAAAGCGTGTTGGCAGGAAGGAGGAAGAGAGGCCCTTCAAACGGTTCAGCTCCTCTCGTGAGGACAACACAGATAACCGAATGGAATGAAAAGACTGAATGGGTCATTATGGAGGCTGCAAGATGAACTGTTCTCATTTGGGAGGGAAACAGATCGTATTCACAGATTGGTGGTTATTGAGTTGAATTTCTGCACGATATGATTGGCGGGAGGGGGTGATAACGTGACGTTGGTGCTGACGACCATTTTTAATGATGACAATTATAGCAATTGTGGAAGGAGGAAGTGACGATGACAATGATAACGATGATGAGGAAGATGAGGAAGGTGTTTCATAGGAATCCATCTCTTGCAGATTGGCCAATGTTCCCATAGGAGCACCCAGTAGAGCCCTCCACCCTCCACCCTCCACCCCCCACCCTTCATCCTACACCTTCTGAAACACCTCCCACTCAACGAGCCACTGTGTGTGTGTTACAGCGCGCGCGCGCGTGCGTGCGTGCGTGCGTGTGTGTGTGTGTGTGCGTGTGTGCGTGTGTCAAATATAACTCAGAGCTGGACAACAATTTGATAAATATGCAATGATTTTGGCAATGTTAGAGCCCTAGATAATAAACAGTGTGTGATATTTCAGTATGACACCATATTTGCTCTAAACGCTACTGGGTTTCAATTTAAGCAATAGGCCTCATACGCAGTGATACAGTATAAATTGTTGCAAAAATATAACTGTGTTGTTTACCATCTCAAATATGAAATGGTGTTCTACTGGGGGGTCTCTCCCTTTCCTGCTCCCGCTCTCTATCAAAGTAAATATGCACATTACTCTAAAAGACTATCAAAGGTCATTTCTCTCTTACTTCCCTCCCACCCCTCTCCCATCACCACCTCCTCCCCACCACCAACTCAACCCTAACCCCCCACTTCCCTGACCCCCCTTCCAACACCACCTTAACCCCCACCTCCTCAATCACCACCCTCACCTCCACACTATTTCCACCTCCACCCTTCCCTCCCCCCTCCCAGGCGCTGGTGGGGGAGAAGTACGGCAGCATCCGGGTGCCGGGGGAGGTGGACTCAGCGGAGTTTGAGATGATCTTGGACGCGGTGACGGAGGCCGGTCTGGAAACACACATCCTGGAGGAGTGGTACTGCCGTGACGAGAACTCTGTGCCGCCCGCTTACTACCTCAAGCCCAAAGTCCAGGTCCTCAAGAATTACCAGAACTCGGTAAGAAGATATAGGATTTTTAATCCCAGACAGGGGATTAAGAAAGTTCAAAGCGAGAATGTTAAAAACGACGAGAGAGAGAAAGTGGTTACGAACGTTAGCATAACGTCGTAGCTGCATGAAGGCATACATTGTGCATGACACTGTGCTAACGTATCAGGTTGTATTGTTAATGGTACACTCATGCTAGCAGCAGCAAGGAACTGAAATGTTAGCATGACGTCGTATGTCATGCATTATGTTACACTAACGTATCAAGTTGTAATGCTGATGCTATGCTAAACATTAGCATGAGCAATACTACTTGATGTAGTATTATGTCTAAATCTTTAATGTAAATCTTAAGCTCACAGCCATTAGTAGGGTTTCCATAGTAACTGCCGATGAATTGGATAGTTACGTTGAAAGTTATGTTATGTTTATTATGGAAACCCCTAATAATGTAAACAGATGAGTTTTCAAATCCTCATAATAACGAATTAACTACGTGTTAATCAATCTGGTGCCGATAACAACATAAGCATGGCATCAGGCCATCCCTTAACCTCCCTACCCTCGCTCTCTCTCTCTCTCTCACCGTCTCTCCTTCTCTCTCTCCATCCAGATGGAGTCCAACACGGCGGCCAAGGCCAAGAACGACAAGGCCTGGAGGAAAGTGTCTGACGAGATCAAGGGCCTTTTCCGCACAGCCGTGTTGCACCTGCAGGAAAAGGGCACCATGAAGCCAGCCGACGCCAAGAAGTTCCTCTGTTCTGGTGAGTCCAGAAGCTTCTAACTGCCGCTCTCGTGAGAGTAGAAGGTTTAAGAGCACTATTGTTCTGGTGAGTCTAGGAGAGTCTAGAGCACTACCACTCTAGTGAGAGTACAGGGTTCTAGAACACTATTGTTCTGGTGAGTCTAGGAGAGTCTAGAACACTACCACTCTAGTGAGAGTGCAGGGTTCTAGAACACTATTGTTCTGGTGAGTCTAGGAGAGTCTAGAGCACTACCACTCTAGTGAGAGTGCAGGGTTCTAGAACAATGTTGGGATTTTTTCTCTGGCGAGACTCTTGTTTTATGTTGCTTTCCATTTTAAACTTCATTTTCTGTTCATCATTAACAGTCAACCCTCGCCATTTTCATTGTGCAGAATGACTAAACTGTACTTTTGATACATAGAGTACTTTGATTTTGAAGTGAAACGTTTGATTGCAACTGAAAGTTATATAAACTTAGGCGCGCACAGGTCTGTGTGTGTGTGTGTGTGTGTGTGTGTGTGTGTGTGTGTGTGTGTGTGTGTGTGTGTGTGTGTGTGTGTGTGTGTGTGTGTGTGTGTGTGTGTGTGTGTGTGTGTGTGTGTATCTGTGAGGGACCTCAAAATGCAGAGGTCTTTGGATCATCACAGTTGTAATTTTAATTGCAGCTCTTTTTATAAATGTTCTTCTTTCTCTTTCTCAAAGCACCGTCACTCTTTTCTCTACTAATTTAGCACTGCGGGCTTCACACAATACAGAGGGAGCCACTGCAGTTCCAGTGCTCCTTTTTCCTTTATTTTCCCCTCCTTTTGTCTTTAGCTCACTCTCTACCTCTCTCTCTGTGTGTCTCAACCTCTCTCCCCCCTCCTTAGCAGGCAGCTATGAGAGCTGTGCAGCTTCCTGTTTGCTGGCACTGGTTCAACAGAGCGAGATAAGGTTTTGTCGCAAAGTTCAAATTTGCTATCAAAGTTGTGAGAACCTCCTTAGTTTAATTTAGCAACCTAGGTGTTACCCAAGTCACGTGCCTTCGGCATGTCTTCTAGCTTCTACAACCACATTTGTTTAGATTAGAAAACCTAATTGTTTTAGTGTTTGAAGGGTGCTCGTGTTTTTAGTGGTTTGTTGTGTGCACAGGTGTGTACGTTGTTCAACTACCAGGAGCCACAGCGACTGAGCTAAGAAAAGATCCTGTCAAAAGGACATTTAGAAATATACAATGCAGTAAAATATGTCATGCAATAAGTCAAGGTGGATGATTAACAGAAGAAAAGGATTGTGGAAAGCAGAACAGAAGGTGAAAACAGACAGAGAGGAACTGAGGTGTTTAACATTAAGCGTACAAATGGATCTGGCTAGCCAAAAGCCAGAGCAGCAAACTAAAAGACCCACTCTGTCTTGAAATAAAATTCATCTTTGCCAAGTGTTCAACAAAATCAGCAATTGTAAAAAAGAAAAAATGAAAAGACGTAGGAGGAAATGGCCGACTACAACAAATGGCAGCTCACACCGATTTGACGATGTCGCTAACCAGGAAGTACATCGCTTCCCAACAACAGCTATGAAGTCATCCAGAGAGATGACTTCATAGCTCCACCGACGCCCAGCCCTTATCTATTTTTAGTATTCCAACATCCTCATGATCCAATTCATCTGACATGTTGTCCTATTTTAGATTGCACTTGTTGCATTCCTTTGATGATAGGTCCCGATCCACAGTTTGAAAACCACATAATCATTTGTTCAGATTGTTGTCTGTTGTCTTATGTTGTGTAGGTGGTTCGTGTCCAATGTAAAAGGGCCAGAGAACCCAAAACCGTTTTATTTTAAACGTGGTATGTGTCATATATGATCGTCAACATAGTAATCTATGCCATTTTGTCACTGTTACTAAAATAAGACGGTCATTAAGAGTAATGTTTTTGCCAGTCTCTGCCAACCAGTTTGTGAACGCTGGTGGCCATGGGACACTGGTGGCGAGGTGTGTGGATGTGTGGAGCTCCGTCAGGGCAGCAGTTTATTTTGATGTCCGTGTTCTAGAGAGGGTTACGATTCTCAGACACCAATAGTATAACGCCACGGTGTGTGTGGATGTGTGGAGCTCCGTCAGGGCGGATGTTTATTTGGTTTCCACGTCCAGGAGCAGCTTAAGCTTCTCAGACACTATATCGCTCATTCTAACGCTCAAACACTACAACGGTACCCAAACATGACCAAAATGTTGCCGTGGGTCATATCCACGAGAATAACATGCCCCCCTCCTTCCTAGAACTCTCAGCCCAAAACACTGGAATGCCCCCTAACCATGTCAGATGTCCTGTGTATAGTTAGTATAGGTAGTTCTGATTCAGACAGCACACTCACCTAACCCTAACCATGTCAGATGTCCTGTGTATAGTTAGTATAGGTAGTTCTGATTCAGACAGCACACTCACCTAACCCTAACCATGTCAGATGTCCTGTGTATAGTTAGTATAGGTAGTTCTGATTCAGACAGCACACTCACCTAACCCTAACCATGTCAGATGTCCTGTGTATAGTTAGTATAGGTAGTTCTGATTCAGACAGCACACTCACCTAACCCTAACCATGTCAGATGTCCTGTGTATAGTTAGTATAGGTAGTTCTGATTCAGACAGCACACTCACCTAACCCTAACCATGTCAGATGTCCTGTGTATAGTTAGTATAGGTAGTTCTGATTCAGACAGCACACTCACCTAACCCTAACCATGTCAGATGTCCTGTGTATAGTTAGTATAGGTAGTTCTGATTCAGACAGCACACTCACCTAACCCTAACCATGTCAGATGTCCTGTGTATAGTTAGTATAGGTAGTTCTGATTCAGACAGCACACTCACCTAACCCTAACCATGTCAGATGTCCTGTGTATAGTTAGTATAGGTAGTTCTGATTCAGACAGCACACTCACCTAACCCTAACCATGTCAGATGTCCTGTGTATAGTTAGTATAGGTAGTTCTGATTCAGACAGCACACTCACCTAACGCCAGATCATGACTCAGCGGTTGTCAGCAGCTCCTCTGGGTTAGGGTTAGCTAACCCTGCTCCTCTGTTCTTCCTCTTCCCCTCCCAGCCCTGGAGGACGAGCTGGACTTCGCGCTGGGCAAGCAGACGCCCGCCTTCCTCAGGAAGTGCGTGTGCTACATCCGCAAGATCGCCAGCTTCGAGCGCTTCGCCAAGCTGCCCGAGATGGCGCGCTACATGGACACGGCGGTGGGCCCCGAGCGCGTCATGCGCAACCAGGAGGCTCACGAGCGGCTGCTGAAGGTCCGGGACGAGTTCATCCCCACGGTGGTGGCGGCCTCCAACCTGCGCGTGTACTCCTCGGTCACGCACTGCGACATGAAGCTGGGCTACTCGCAGGAGGTGGAGAGCCACTACGTGGAGGGCCTCTGCAAGCAGTTCTACGAGGACATGGTGGACATCATCCAGGCCACCGTGCAGCAGAACTTCGACGCCGAGACGGACCCGCTGTACGACGAGCTCCTGCAGCACACCTCGCTGTGCCAGACGCACGCCGCCGTCTACGAGTACCGCAGCGAGCCGCTGGACCGCGTGCTGGAGTACCTGCTGCCCGCCCAGGGGGGTCGCATGGGCCCCCTGGTGGTGCACGGAGGGCCCTGCACCGGGAAGACCTTGCTGCTGGCAGAGGTGGCCAAGCAGGTGAGATGGGGGGGGGGGGGGGGGGGGTGCTGCTGGTAGAGGTGGCCAAGCAGGTGAGATGGGGGGGGGGGGGGGGGGGGGGGTGCTGCTGGTAGAGGTGGCCAAGCAGGTGAGATGGGGGGGGGGGGGGGGGGGTGCTGCTGGTAGAGGTGGCCAAGCAGGTGAGATGGGGGGGGGGGTGCTGCTGGTAGAGGTGGCCAAGCAGGTGAGATGGGGGGGGGGGTGCTGCTGGTAGAGGTGGCCAAGCAGGTGAGATGGGGGGGGGGGGGGGGGGGGTGCTGCTGGTAGAGGTGGCCAAGCAGGTGAGATGGGGGGGGGGGTGCTGCTGGTAGAGGTGGCCAAGCAGGTGAGATGGGATGGGGGGGTGCTGCTGGTAGAGGTGGCCAAGCAGGTGAGATGGGATGGGGGGGTGCTGCTGGTAGAGGTGGCCAAGCAGGTGAGATGGGATGGGGGGGTGCTGCTGGTAGAGGTGGCCAAGCAGGTGAGATGGGATGGGGGGGTGCTGCTGGTAGAGGTGGCCAAGCAGGTGAGATGGGATGGGGGGGTGCTGCTGGTAGAGGTGGCCAAGCAGGTGAGATGGGATGGGGGGTGCTGCTGGTGGAGGTTTTGGAGTTTGCATTCTGGTTGGGATAAATGTAGTGTGTGTGTGTGTGTGTGTGTGTGTGTGTGTGTGTGTGTGTGTGTGTGTGTGTGTGTGTGTGTGTGTGTGTGTGTGTGTGTGTGTGTGTGTGTGTGTGTGTGTGTGTGTGTGTGTGTGTGTGTGTGCACCAGACCTTCACCCCTTATCACCAAAAGCATGTCACCATCCCCAAAACATTAACACACACACACACACACACACACACACACACACACACACACACACACACACACACACACACACACACACACACACACACACACACACACACACACACACACACACACACAAAGTGTTTACGTGTGTGTATATTCAAGGTGTCACCCACATCTAATTAGTTGGGTTGGTCTGTGCATGCGTGACTTCCCGTATATCCCCGCTGTGTTTACTTAATGTCTGATGTGGGGAATTGGGTGTGGTTGTGCTAAATGTGTTACATTGGGCTCGTCTCGATGCTAGGACCACACCAAAGGTTGTCTAAGACCACTTTAAATCCCCCCACTTTAGACAAACACCATGTTATGTGTGTCAAGCATGTGTAGAGTTCAGCAGTTATGGTTACACTTTATGGTTCCTTGTTGAAATATGATTCACGGTAATGTGGTGACTAATGCCATGTGTGTGATCATTGTGCATGTTTGCGGGAAAACTCATTTGCATTGCTTACATGTAATTTGCATGAATTTCATTGTGAATGCGACCAACAAAACACACCCCTGGTTCCTGTGATCAAATAGGGCAGCAGGCTTTGGTCCTGTCAACTCAGCTCACAAGCTATTCTGACCCAGTTCTACTTCAGCGGCTCCCACAAGGGCTCCCCGTTCTGGCTGAGCCCCAGGGGAAACCGCAATCTGTTTGACGAACACTAAGCCAATACTTCCTGTCTGAGAAGAGGACGGAGGGTCACTCCTTGTTGCCGGATGTGCATCTTCTCAAACCTACACACGGGTGTCATTGTAAGACAGGAAGGAAATCAACGTAATAGTAATATTTGAGGCTGATGATCTTTCCGTTCTTTCACCCTTATTTGTGCTCAGTCATGGTCCCTCAGACTCACGAGTTAAACACACCTGACGTGCAGCTCTAAGTAAACACTGAATCAGGATTTTCCGGACTGTCATTTCCTGTTATCCCCTGTGTGTGAGTTTATGTGTGCTTGCCTGCTCATGTGTATGTGTGCATGTGTGTAAAACAGCTAAACCCCAACAAGGGTTAACGCACTCATTAACGCTGGCCTAAATGTGTCTCCTCTGAGTCTGGAAGAGATGAGAATATAATATATATATAATAAAAACACATGGAGCACACTTATTGATAAGATATCTATAGATCTATAGAGAGGGAGAGATGAGAGAGAGAAAGAGCACAGTTTGAATATACACCCACAGACAGAATTATAGAATTGATAGCATATCAAATGTATTTAGTATTTAAGTACAATGACCACGTAGGCTGTATGCTGATTATTGATTCATGCTTTATCAACAGTATTAAAGACTTTGCCTGACTGTATGCTGACTATTGATTCATGCTTTATGGACAGTATTAAAGGCCTTTCCTGGCTGTACGCAGGGCAGGTGGCAGGTGTCATGTCACTCCCTGAATACAAATGTTAGCAAGACCCCTTTTGATGCTAAAGTGGGGTCAAGTGCAAGATGATATATGTTCATTCTGAATGTTTAATTTGTTCCTGTGTCTACTACCTTAGCCAAATGCCCATTGAGAGTGTTTATCCAAAAAGTGACCTTTCAGGACAGAGGACAGAAATGCTCTTAATTTCAGGCATATAGACACATAACCCTGGTCCATGTGATGCATTTTTAGTGACTGGGTTCGCATTTTGGAAAATGTGAGGTAGCCATCCCAACAGCATCCATCCTCCAAACACTGGGGTTGCTGGTTCAAGCCCCACCCTCATTGTGGTACAATTGCCTTGTGTCCAAGAATTGGTGCTACACATCAATAGCATAACTGCCTTTTGATAGACGACAATGTGCTTTCGAACCACCTAACCACTATCCGGTTTATGTTGCCTACAACTTGTTTGCATGGGGAAACGTCTTACTTGTGCATCCAAATGTCTTTGTATTTGACCTTTATTTAGTCAGGTTAGTCCCCATTGAGATCAGATACACCTTGATTCTCATCCCAGGTGTTGTCTCTTTGTCTTTGTTCCCTCAGGCCTATTCCTGGTTGCAGAAGGAGATGGGCCCTGAGACCGACCCGGTGGTCATCGTCCGCTTCATAGGCTCCACCCAGGTCTCCATGGACCTCCGCACCCTCCTCCAGAGCATCTGCGAACAGATCGCCATCAACTACCGCTGCCTAATCCATTTCTTGCCTAACAAGATCCAGGAAATGAGGGAGCTCCTGGTCAACCTCCTGGCAGAGTCCTCCTTCCACAGGCCCTTGGTGATCATCCTGGACGCCCTCGAGCAGCTCTCCGATGCGGATGAGGCCCGCAAGTTGTGGTGGTTTCCCGCACACCTGCCGCGGACGGTGCGTATTGTGGTCTCCACCTTGCCCAACAAGCACAGCATCCTGCAGAAGCTCAGGCACCTCATCCATGACGACGGACGTTACGTGGAGCTGGTCCAGCGGGATCGTAAGGTATGCAGCCAGACACTCAAACAGCAGCTGCTTAGGGTGAAGAGGAAAGTCACGTCGGGGCAGCAGATCTATGTCAACGAGGCCCTCGCCAAATGCACCTTACCCATGTTCATCAACCTCATATACAGAGAAGTTGTTCACTGGAGATCCCACAAGGACGTGGACGACAGGTCCCTGTGCTCAACGGTACATGAGAGCATTGAGAAGCTCTTCTATTCTGTGGAGAACAAGCTGGGGCAGCGGTTCGTCTTCAGAGCACTGGGCTACATCACCATGGCCAAGGCGGGGTTAACAGAGCTGGAGCTGGAAGACATTCTTTCACTGGATAACATCGTTCTTGGTGACGTCATTGTGGCGTCTTACCTGAAGAACCCTCTGAGGATCTCCTATGACTTGATCGCGAGGATCAAAGAGGAGCTGGAGGGATACCTTGTGGAGCGGCAAGTACGCAACGTTACGCTCATGGTCTGGGCCAACAGACACCTTCACCTCATCGCTCAGAAGCTATACCTTAGCAATGAGGAGGACGTCCATCAAATGCACAGCCTCCTCGCAGAGTACTTCCTGGGGGCATGGTCGGGAGGCAGGAAGAAAATATTCACCTACGACAACAACCACTTCACTTCCCTGAACATTTCGCATCACAAGAACCCACACCAACAGCAATCCCATGAGAAAACGTCTTCGGACAAATATTCCTACGACAGGCAGACCCCAGAGCAGCCCTGGGTGTTCCAGTGCAACCTCTTAGAGCCAGACATCTTCTTCGTCAACCACAGGAAGATGACGGAGCTCGTCTACCACCTCACCAGGAGCGGGCGCACAGACGACCTCATGTTTGGGGTGATCATGAACTTCAGCTGGCTCTACACGATGATCAAAATCGGTCAGTTTGAAAAGGCCCTCACGGACATCGACCTGGCCTACAGTTACTCTCAAGAGAAAGAGCTCAAGTTCTTGGCCACTACTCTCCGTAGCGTTAAGTTGAAAGTGATGAAGAACCCTGCGTCTTTGTCCGCAGAGCTGCAACAAAGACTCCTGCCGGTGGTAACCTCTCTTCCAAAGCTCCGACACCTTCTCCTGGAGTGTGACAAAGATGGCCCCAAGTACTGCTCCATTGTGCCGCTGCATTCCTCAATGGACGTGACCTACAGCCCAGAGAGGCTGCCCCTCTGCTCCAGCTACATGCAGATCGTCGAGATCCTGCCCACCCTTGCCCCAAACATCGTTCTCGTAGCCCTGGAGGATGGGTCCGTCAGCACCTGGGACGTGGAGAGCAGACAACTCCTGAGACAGATCGACACGGCCAGATCTGTGGTGCTTGGCATCCGGCTAACCACGGATGAGAAGTACTTGGTAGTAGCCACAACCAAAAACACATTGCTCATCTATGACAATCACAAGTCCTGCCTTCTGTCTGAGGTTGAAATCAAGGGGTCCAAGCATGGCGGTGTTGCTGGCGGCGTGACATTCATCAATGGTTTCACCTTGTCCAGCCATCATGCCTTGGCCTGGCTTGAGGCCAGCAAAGAGGTCAATGTAATTGACCTGCTTTACGGTTGGCCGCTCTACCAGTTCCATTGCTGGTATGAGGTCACTTGTGTGCAATGCTCTCCCGATGGGATGTATGCCTTCTGTGGTCAGTACCTTAACAGTGCGACCATCTTTCATCTAGGGAATGGCGATAAGTTAGCCACAGTGACATCTGAGTTTTCTGGGGGCTTTGTCAAGTCCATCCTTGTTCTTGACACCATCAACCAGATGGTGATGGTTGACAATGAAGGCAGTCTTTCGGTGTGGAACACCAAAGACATCAATAACCCAAGGTTGATGGAGGATTACGATTGTCGAGGGGATGAGAGTGAAGTGGTGAGCATCGAGTTATCTGAGGACCAGCGGTCTATTCTCATTTGCAAGTCCATGAGCATTGAGGTCCTGGACACAAAGTTATGGAAGATGGTGGAGAAGTTCAAAGCCAAACGTACAGAGCTTTTTGTGGCTGCTGTGCTCTCCAAGAATGGCCAAAGCATTGTGGCCTCCATGGAGAACACCTCCTCCATCTTTGTTTGGCGGAGAGACAGTGGACAATGCATGGCCAGTCTGATCGAGATCTCAGGGGCTATTGTCAAACTAATCAAGTCCACCCACCACAATCTGCTCCTCTCTGTAGCCAGCAGCGGAGTGCTCTCGGTCTGGGACATTGACATCATCACAGCCATGTCAAACATCGACAAAACGGGAAAGAAGATCCAGACACTGCAGTTGTCCGGCAGGGAAGACTATGTGTTTACCATGGATGGTTCAGAGGCCATCCACAAGTGGAACTTCAACACAGGCTTCATCGAAACCATCTTCAAGCACGAGGGCATCGTGGAGAACTGTGTCCTGACCTCCTCAGGGGATCTCATGGTTACCTCAGACGACAAGTGCTGCCAATACATTTGGCAGACCAGCACCGGAGAGAATATGTTCCGCATCAATGGGCAGAAGATATCTCAGCTCCTAATCACCCACAATGACCAGTTTGTTGTGTCACTCTGCGAGCAGAACGCTTCCAGGGTCTGGAGGCTTGCGACCGGGCATAAGGTGTGCAACATTTTAGTCACCCTCCAAAATGCACTGATCACCACTGCCAACACTTTCCTTGTGGGAACGACAAAAAACAAACTCCTGGCCGTAAGCCTTTGGTCAGGCAGCGTGTCAAAGAAGTTTGTCTGCGACGATGGCATCACCATTATCAACTTCAAGCTCATTCCCGACTGTCCTGATTGTGTGGTATTCATAACATCTACAGAGACTGTCTTTATTTGGAGCGTTGCAGACGAATCTGTCTGCAGGAGGGTCCAGTTGCCAACCAACTTCCTTAAGAACCTAGAAGACTTCCAGATTTCACCGAATGGGAAATTAGGTATCGTCTCCAAGGGTGACGAAAACATTAACGTCCTGGACCTTCACAGCGGGAAACTGAGACTGGTCCATGCCGCTGGCATGATATGGCGACAGAAACTTTCACGAGACGGCCGATACCTGGTGTACATCTGCTTCCACAACAGTGACGAAGACGACGAAGCTGGCGTGGTCTCCAACTTGATCGTGATGCGCTTGGCCGATGGCAAAAGCATCGGCACGTGCTCACTTTACAAGACGCCCACCTATCTCTGCCTTTCCCAGCGCGCGCTCAACATCATCATCGGCTTCGAGGACGGCAGCATTGGCACGTACACGGTAGTGGACCGCGTGGACGCCGCACTCAAGATCAAGATTGCCACCTCTAACAGCCGACAGATAGTCAACAACGCCTCGCAGAAAGTGCGCCCCAAGTGCGGGAACCACTCTTTTAAGACGATCGCTGACTGCATCTGGAGGGAGTCCACGGAGATCTTCTCGAGGGACAGTCCCATCAACGTGTCAGACTCTGGCGAGGCCGAGACCATAGCTCCCGCCAAGAAGAGCGAACTGCTGCAGTGAAGAGATGGATATAGGGCGAGGGATGAGATTAGTATGAAGGTAGATGGAGTGGTGGGGTTCCTTGTTTACAGCCAAGTATGTCAGCTGCAGATGTTCAGCCCGCTGAGTAGTTTCTGGGTTGACCACAATTACCGCTGCATTTGTCATATATTGCTTGACTTCCAACTTGATGTAACTATATAATTTTTTGTTTTACACTCAAAGACTGTTAAATTAAATCTTGGTTTTGTTTTGTTTGTATCTTTTGAAAATAAGGAAAAAAACTATTGTTTGTGATATTCGTTTGCCATTTTGTGTCCTTTCAGCATTTGAAGTTATGATTCAAATGTTGTGGCTAAACTTTTCCAAAGCCATTCCAGTGAATTCCACCATTCTCCTTTGTACATTTTGATCTAGTTCACGTTGTGCACATTAAGCCATAATGTGGTCACCACAGGTATATTTAAGTTTGTTCGTTTGTATTTACATCAGTTGGTACTGTACAAAAAGAAGAACAAGTAATACTTGTACATATCTCCTAATGGCTGCTGCAGTTTTCTGCAACTCCTTAAAAGTGTTATGTTGTGCTTAATGCAATCAAAGTGAGTGCCTGGGATACAAATGTTATTTTATGTGCAGATTAGATTACAAGAATTATGAAAATGCAGGGAATTTGTAAACACCACATACACAAAACCTACACAGAACAAAAGACATGGTTCATCATGGTCAAATTAAAACTGAAATTATCATTATATTGAAAAATAATTCCAATTGTGTAGATGTTTTTTTTCCTATGATCGTTAGCGATTAATTACTTGCATATTTACGTATGAAAGTGGAAGTACCTGCATTTTCCAAGTCCATGAATTGACGTATGGTAGAGATGAGTTTACAGAGCATACTACATATGCATATAACCAGTGTTCTTACTTTAGAATGAGCAATGAGTTGAGTTTGGTATTAAACGTATTAAGTAGAAGAGGTCAGAATACTGTCTTAAATATCTTAGCCACAGTCCATTAATTCAGTCACAAAAAGTTGACTTTATTTCAACTTTGACTTCACATGAAATATATAGTGATCTAGAAAAAGGTGTGACACTGGTATTTCATTAAGTGATACAAGAGGCTCTCTCTCTCCCTCTCCCTCTCCCTCTCTCTCTCTCTCTTTTCATGTGAACATCAACAGCTTTCCACATATGTAGAGATTAGCATTTTTAAATGTCATGAATTGGCATGAAAAAGGCTCAAATAAAAGGTTAGGTTTATTGTGACAACATTTGTGGAGTAGGTTATGATTGCTGGAGCTGTATCTTGCTAGTACTAGCATGTTTGCTAGCTTGTTTTGGTGGTTTAGTTCTACATTGATAAATATTGATAATCATACATTAGTCTGGTGTACGAGTTCCAATTCATATAAAAAACTAAACTTCTTCCATCAAGGATATGAAATCCCAAAATATAAATCCCAAACCTGTCTCACTCTGTACTGTTAAAGGGCTAATCTGTCTAATATTGTACGTTTATCTGTTTTTTTCTTCTGGCCCACTTTTGATCTTTTGAGAACTGTAGCATTATTGAGCTTTAAAACAATTTATTTTAAAAAATCCACATTTTATAAATTGAGAAATGTAATTCCTCGTATTTGCCAAAGTTGTCTTTTAAGTTTGGTGTTTTTGATTGGTTGATTGATTTGCTTTGAAGGCCAGTGTTACGCCGCGGTGACGTTTAAAACAAATATGATAGAGAAAATGTTTTATCTTTGCTATGGAGTTTATCTGAGTCCCCATAACATATATTGGAATGCCAACTGAAGAGTATATTTGAATGTGTCCATGCGAAAGCTATTACTGTATGTTATGTAACTTGAATGACTTTTAATAACTTCAATGTTTGCGGCTCCTGGTTGACATACTGGCAATGAATGTTTCTATAGTATTCTTTGTATTGTCCAGACTGATCTACCTGTTTAGAGATTTATATTTTCATAAATGTTGTACTTACATTTTGTTACAAAGTTGTTTAACTGGAATTCTGACAAATGGAAAAGGTAGTTATGAAGCAATATGAACTAGTGTGTATGCATTGTTTGTATGAAGCCTTTTAATGTAATAAAATGGTTCATTTATTTGCCTCCAGGACTAGTCTGAATGTAGAGCTACTAACACAGAGCCTCTGAGCAAGGCACAGCGGCAGTCAGCGTGTTGGCACTGTAGCTAACCTTTGACCTTGTACTTTCATCTGCCCTCCAGGCTCGCTTGTCTCTGCACATCTGTTACATGGAGTCTCATATTTACTTTAACAAAACTGCCCTTCTGATAACACGTAATACTTTTTGGTAGGATTTAACTTCTAACACTAACACAATGTTACTACAGCACATAGACCGACGGACGGAGCTGGATAGTCTGGTGGTGGTTATGGTGTGGTTGATTCCCAGCCCCAAGGTTCTGAGTTTGATACCCCATACTATCTCTTGGCATCCAAGAGCAAGATATTCAACCACTATCCCGTCATTAATGACATGTTTCTGAAATTCACTGTATGTGTGTGTGTGTGTGTGTGTGTGTGTGTGTGTATGGGTGGGGGTGTGTGTGTGTGTGTGTGTGCTTCTCCTCTGGGATAAGCACATGGCTAATCCACAGAGTGCCGCTGTTGACACCATCAAACTGAGACACACACAGACACACACACTGACACACACACACACACACACACACACACACACACACACACACACACACACACACACACACACACACACGGTGTCGTTGGAAGGAGGAGCAGTAGAGGATGATTTGATGGCCCAGTAATTGCTCTTCCTGTGCGTGGCGTGGAACAGCCAGACAAGCATGGTGGATATTTTCCCAACACGGGCTGACAATGTCATTATAATTAGGCCATGCATGCAGATCACCTGGAGTTCTCACTCAGCTTACACACACGGAAACAAAGTACACACTCATACACACAGTACACACACGGAAACATAGCCCTCTTAGAGCACACACACACTGACTCACTTAAACAGATACACACACACTGACTCACTTAAACAGATACACACACACTGACTCACTTAAACAGATACACACACTGACTCACTTAAATAGACACACACACACTGACACACTTAGACACACACACACTGACTCACTTAAACAGATACACACACTGACTCACTTAAACAGACACACACACTGACTCACTTAAACAGATACACACACACACTGACTCACTTAAACAGATACACACACACTGACTCACTTAAACAGATACACACACACACTGACTCACTTAAACAGATACACACACACTGACTCACTTAAACAGACACACACACACTGACACACTTAAACAGATACACACACACTGACTCACTTAAACAGACACACACACTGACACACTTAAACAGATACACACACACACTGACTCACTTAAACAGACACACACACACTGACACACTTAAACAGATACACACACA
The DNA here is from genome assembly GCA_026745465.1 of Lota lota. Classification (NCBI taxonomy): domain Eukaryota; kingdom Metazoa; phylum Chordata; class Actinopteri; order Gadiformes; family Lotidae; genus Lota; species Lota lota. The sequence goes on from JACYXH010000232.1 coordinate 1,341,994, forward strand.
CTGACTCACTTAAACAGACACACACACACTGACACACTTAAACAGATACACACACACTGACTCACTTAAACAGACACACACACTGACACACTTAAACAGATACACACACACACTGACTCACTTAAACAGATACACACACACTGACTCACTTAAACAGACACACACACACTGACACACTTAAACAGATACACACACACTGACTCACTTAAACAGACACACACACTGACACACTTAAACAGATACACACACACACTGACTCACTTAAACAGATACACACACACTGACTCACTTAAACAGACACACACACACTGACACACTTAAACAGATACACACACACTGACTCACTTAAACAGACACACACACTGACACACTTAAACAGATACACACACACACTGACTCACTTAAACAGATACACACACTGACTCACTTAAACAGATACACACACACTGACTCACTTAAACAGACACACACACACTGACACACTTAAACAGATACACACACACTGACTCACTTAAACAGACACACACACTGACACACTTAAACAGATACACACACACACTGACTCACTTAAACAGATACACACACTGACTCACTTAAACAGACACACACACACTGACACACTTAAACAGATACACACACACTGACTCACTTAAACAGACACACACACTGACACACTTAAACAGATACACACACACACTGACTCCACTGACTCACTTAAACAGACACACACACACTGACACACTTAAACAGATACACACACACTGACTCACTTAAACAGATACACACACACACTGACTCACTTAAACAGATACACACACACTGACTCACTTAAACAGACACACACACACTGACACACTTAAACAGATACACACACACTGACTCACTTAAACAGACACACACACTGACACACTTAAACAGATACACACACACACTGACTCACTTAAACAGACACACACACACTGACACACTTAAACAGATACACACACTGACTCACTTAAACAGACACACACACTGACACACTTAAACAGATACACACACACACTGACTCACTTAAACAGACACACACACTGACACACTTAAACAGATACACACACACACTGACTCACTTAAACAGATACACACACACTGACTCACTTAAACAGACACACACACACTGACACACTTAAACAGATACACACACACTGACTCACTTAAACAGACACACACACACTGACACACTTAAACAGATACACACACACTGACTCACTTAAACAGACACACACACTGACACACTTAAACAGATACACACACACTCACATGCAAACACAGCAGGGCTAGAATTGGGATTAGCCAATAAAGTCTTGAAGGTAAAAAAATGAATAAAGCAGTTTAGGGCCATTTTAATTTCCCAGTGGTGTCAACGTGTTTGTATTTATGCCCGTGTGAACGTATTGTGTATTCTTGTGTCGCCACGGTGACAGTGGCTCCAGAGTGTGGGCGATGAGCTCATGTGTCTGGCAGTCAGGTGGGGGGGGGGGGGGGGGGCAACAGGGGGGGGGGGGGGGGCAACACGCCTGTGATGAAGAAGGAAGAGGACCTAATGGAGCACATGTGTGCAGTAATGCATGTGTGCAGTAATGCATGTGTGCAGTAATGCATGTGTGCAGTAATGCATGTGTGCAGTAATGCATGTGTGCAGTAATGCATGTGTGCAGTAATGCGTGTGCAGTAGCTTGGTACAAAATGACTCATCCTGTTATTTGCTTAAGCTTGAATAACAAACTATGGAAGTCGACGACAAGACCCCCACCCTCTTTAACTCTGGTGGGGGTTTTCTGTTCCAAAACTACGTAACCTTTTGTGAAATCATTTCGATAAAGTTTGTAAACTGAACTCACTGGACAGACACACAGGCTACATGTATAAATCTATCTATATAAAAGGCTAAAAGTCATTTGGACACTTTTCCAAAGAGATTCTCACAAGTGAGACTGAGAACATTCGAAAATCTTAGTAACTACATAAATGTATGGTAACAACATACATTACATTCACTGAAATCTGTTGATCTATTCATCTATCCTTCTGTCAATCAATCTATCTGCAAAAGTAAAACCTTTTTTTTTACTTTTGTAAACCTTTAAAAGCCCAGTTACCTAGTCCTATTTGGAAATGAGTAACCAGCCAGTGTCTCACTGTGCGGTCAACACACCTGGCCTATGTTTGAGCATGTAAAAGCCCTTGACCAGAATGTGGAATGTTTACAAAAGGCCGAACAGCATTGATTGGTCCATTCGGTCGCCCCGGAGACAAAGCTCACATTCATATAGACCTGTTGACCTATTCAAAGCAGGGCCGCCATTGTGATTTTCCCGACAGGAGACGAAGTCTCGTTCACGGACAGACGATGCCTAGCAGGAAATGCGATGCAAATGCACTACTACACTAGGTCTCACAAGGACATTTTGGTCTGGTCGATTATACGAGTTCAAGGATTGTGTTGGTTTTTTGTTGTTGTTGAGAAGGGAATCACCACCTGCCATGTTTGTTTTTAGAACTTCTGGTGTCTCCTTGAGTACACTGTGCCTCCCTCCACCTCCAGTGGTTGTGTGTGTGTGTGTGTGTGTGTGTGTGTGTGTGTGCGTGTGTCAGCGTGTGTCAGTGTGCGTCTGTGTGAGAGTTCACTGTGTGTTCCCAGCAGGTGGACTGCGTCTTTTGAGTTGGATGCTCAGACTATGAGGTGTGAAGGAAGAGATGGGAATGCCCGGTATATGTCATTTAATGAAGAGAAAGAGGATGATGATGATGGGCCCCCACTGACAGACTCCTACCCCCCACCAGAGACACGTTGTACTAACGTACAGTCACCACACCGGTCTCAATGCGTCACACCAATGCATATTCTTCTAGACAACATTATTGGACATTGCACATATTGGTCAACTTAAAACCCCTTCATAGCACCGAAAATGCTCTTATTAAAGTGGTTGATTTGTGTTAACACAGACTTTCTGTATTTCTGTACACAATATTTCAATATTGATGCTACTGGATCTCAGGACTCATGTCAAAACAAGACTTAGAAAAACTTGTCCATGCTTTTATTACTCGAAGGTTTGATTATTGTAATGGTCTCTTTACAGGCTTTCCAAAAACAGCTCTTATGCAGCTGCAGCTTGTTCAGAATGCAGCTGCTAGAGTTCTAACAAACACCTTTGAACACACTACACCAATCCTCAAATCCCTGCATTGGCTACGACCTATGTATGTCAGAGGATTGATTTCAAATTGTGGCTGCTCACCTATAAATCTCTCAACGGTTTAGGGCCAAAGTATATCACTGAAATGCTTTCGCTATATGATCCCTCTAGACCTTTAAGATCCACTGGGACCAGTCAGCTAATTGTTCCCAGAGTCAAAACAAAACATGGAAAAGCAGGACTCAGCTGCTATTCAACACACAGCTGGAATAAACGTGGTGAAGATCTGAGACTTGCTCCAACTCTGACTTCATTTAAATCAAGGTTAAAAACATTTTATGTTCACCTTCGCTTTCTGCTACACTAAACTATAATGCACTTTTAACTTATTATTTTATTCAAATATCTTTCATGCATTCTTTTATGGATGCTTTTAAATCCAGTTGTTAAATGTCTTTCATGCACTCTTTGAGATCCTGTTTCATACTATGCATGTTTTTATGTGAAGCACATTGAGTATGTCTTGTATATAAAATGTGCTGTATAAATAAAGTTGACTTGAGTTATAGAGATATGTGAAGGTGAAGAAGAAGGCCATGTTCCACCACCAGTGGACAAGTTTAGTTATGTTTTATAGGGACGTGTTATGTTGTCATGTGTCTGTGGACAGGTTTAGTTATGTTTTATAGGGACGTGTTATGTTGTCATGTGTCTGTGGACAGGTTTAGTTATGTTTTATAGGGACGTGTTATGTTGTCATGTGTCTGTGGACAGGTTTAGTTATGTTTTATAGGGACGTGTTATGTTGTCATGTGTCTGTGGACAGGTTTAGTTATGTTTTATAGGGACGTGTTATGTTGTCATGTGTCTGTGGACAGGTTTAGTTATGTTTTATAGGGACGTTATGTTGTCATGTGTCTGTGGACAGGTTTAGTTATGTTTTATAGGGACGTGTTATGTTGTCATGTGTCTGTGGACAGGTTTAGTTATGTTTTATAGGGACGTGTTATGTTGTCATGTGTCTGTGGACAGGTTTAGTTATGTTTTATAGGGACGTGTTATGTTATGTTGTCATGTGTCTGTGCCTCGTCTGTGATCACTGCAGTCAGTTAAGGTCTTGAGTTTCCCTTGGAGGAGAAAAGTAGACATTGAGGAAAGGATCTGTTTTAGTGATTGCATCTGCAAGTTCTAAATACACGCCGATTATCACAACTTCAATCTGGGAACGATCAATACACAGTGCTGTGTTTGGTTCTGACCTACTGATACCCTCTCCTCCTTGGAAAAACTTCTTATTAGAGAATCAAGAATGCTGCTTCGCTCGGTTTTCAATACATAATATCATAGTAACACACAGAGGCATGCACACACAGACACACAGATACACGTACTCTACACACACTCTTGTGTAAACATACACACGCACACCAACACACACACACACACACAGTGAGCACCTTGACTCATCTTCTTGACTTCCGATCAAGAGACTTCAGCAGACAAGACAAAGGCTTGTCAGAAGTTACTGAATCTTTCCAGTTCATATTCAGTAGGCCTACTTCTTCTATTAACACTGGTCAACTCAATAACAGGAAGTTATCTTCAAGACAAGATTGAAGTCTCTACAATCTCTTCTGTATCAGTTATTTCTCAACAACTGGCACCGAAATCTTTTATAAAAAAACACTTTTTTAAAAGAGAAACACTTTTTCTATTAGTCTATAAAAGAGAAATGCTGTCACTTCCTTTCAAATATAATTATACAACTTTAGAGTAACGCTTTTATGCAGACACAATTGGGATTCCCGATTTCGGATGTAAACGTTATTATTGCGGGGGGGGGGGGGGGGGGGGGGGGGGGGGGGGGGGGGGGTGAAAGCTCTACTTCCAGCTCAAACCTTCCAGTCGGGCGGTACCGCTCTACGCTACCAACCAATCACCGATTGGGAGCGAAAGAAGCGCTACCGCCCACTGTACGCTCGGACCCTTGGATCTCAACTAGCAGCCACCTGAACTGGCTGGGAGGCAGATGGTAATTCAAACAGCCTAGTAGTTGGAGACATGGGACCAGTAGTCACGGGTGGGGGGACGTCTCTTTCGCAGCGACAGACCTCAACAAACCAGTCTACTTCTAATAAGGGACCATGCAGTTATTTACTGTGAGGGAGGGGGGGGGGGTCTTTCTTCATTTTCTTTCCTACAACTGTAACGGAATATGATCGAGTTTTAAATGATAACTAACGTTGTCCGTGGATTTTTGATGCCTAGGGCAACGTGCCACACCTTCGTTTAGCGCAACAGGTAGGTTTTAATAAGGATCTCTCTCCCTCTCTCTCTCACACACACACACCCTTCTCGGTCTGTCACTCTTTAAAAAAGTGAATCCTGAGTGTTATTAAGTAACTGCATATTCCTATAGGCTTTATATGAGTGAATCTGGTGTTTAGGAGAAACGGTAGGACGCCAATGTGCTGCCATATGGCAGGTAGTCAGGTATCACTGTTTCACAGGTAACGAGGCAACATGTAGTCTAAAGCTTCATTTATTAACATCGTTATGACCAACTCTTTTAAAATGGTCAAATACTAACTATGTTCCATGATAAAAACCCTTTGATCACACGATATTGGGTTTATTCAACAATACGTTAATTATAATAAGGGACTGTCCGTCGGCACCACTTGGTTTGGTGCGTGTCGGCCTGGATCGGCTTGTGCTTTTATTTGTGAACACATGCTTGTTTCCATTCCTAATAATCATTCAATCATTGGATCGTATCAAATATTCCATAATTATGTTTGAAAAAGAATAGGCTTGCTGTTTTGTTTCATTATTCACATTACTGACATGACTTTTTTTAAGTTGAAGCCCACACGACAAGGCCGATGCCAAACTCGTTTGTCGGACATGATGTAATTGACTCCACATCTCAGGCCTACGGTGTTTACATGTGTGTGTTGCCTATGCGTGTGTGAATGCATGTGTGTGTACGTTTCTTCTATTAAAATATTTAATAAAGGCATGGTGGTTATTCAATTATATTCCATTGGTAAATGTTTTGCCTGTGGCATATTTTTCGAGTGAGACAAATGTCCTTCACCCAATGTCCATAACGTCCGTTTAGTTTGACTTGAAGCTCCATTATATACAGATATAAAGGGTTCAAGTGTGGTGGGTGTGTGTGTGTTGCGGTGTGTGTGTGTGTGTGTGTTGCGGTGTGTGTGTGTGTTGGGGTGTGTGTGTGTGTGTGTGTGTGTGTGTGGGGGGGGGGGGGGGGGGGGGGTTAGCATGTAGCTCGCTTGTTTGTTTGTCATTAGGAGGAACACGGGGGTTGGGGTGGAGGTGGGGGGGGGGACAATGTCCTTGTTTTCATCAGGATGGTGCCTGAGGTGGTTGTGTGTTTGTGTGGAAAACTAAATTGGATACAATACAAATCATTGATTAGATTAACACACACACACACACACACACACACACACACACACACACACACACACACACACACACACACACACACACACACACACACACACACACACACACACACACACACACACACACACACACACACACACACACACACACACACACACACAAACCTAGCGTCTTTGGATCGTCAGCAGCTATCAGATCATGCTCAATATATCAGAGCATATCTGAAATCAGACCTTTACAACTCATGTATTGACATTGTATTGGGTCATATTGTAAATCCCACCAACAATGTATAAGTAGAATGAATGAATGATCATATTTGATCATAATAAATATGTCATGAATGAACGTGGTAAAGCAGAATTCCTTTTTTCCTGTAGCATTCTCCCGAACAGATTTGGCTAAGTCGCTATGGCGCGTTGGCATGGCTACGGCCAGCCAAGCCAGGCAAACCACCTGATTGTACCTGGTTTATTCAAATACCCCCCTCCCCTGTCCCGGCCTGTGCTGGCCTGAGCTGCGCCGCCCTCTGCCCCGGGAATCATTTAGCCAAATATCCCCTTCTTACAACCCCAAAAAAGAAGAAGGAATATTTCAGTTGATCCTTGTTGCAATATGTACAGTACACACGTACACAAAATCCTTTTCCTTAACTGTAAGCGTTTAGCAAGGCATGTGCCGGTGATAGCGCTGGAGCAGGAAACTGTAGATTATCTACGTCCCTGATAGGGTCACGGTATTGGTCTCAGCTGATTAGTGTGAGGGCTTTAGCCCCCCCCCCCCTACAGAGGTTTGTAAGGGATAAGGGGTGAGTCAGCTGTTTCTCACAGTAAGAGTACTTATTGATGTATGGTACACTATCGTGTGATATTAGTCATATGGTAATTAAAGTCATTAAAGCCTTGTGTGTCTTAGGATCAGTACTTCCTTGAAATCGTCAGAACAATGGCCTTGTATAATTAGCTTTGGTTTTCATCTGGAAATGTAAGCCAATGTATAGGTTTTTAATCACACAACATGACTAAACCCACTGCTGATTCTTCGTATATATATAAGAAAAAAGATTTAAAGAAATTATAATATATATAAACTAAAATATCTATGAACATCTAAGTCCCTGCAGTTTTTAAATAATAAGAGATGAAAAGACATCAAATGTGTCATTTTTTTATTCCCACGACACTTACAAGTTAAAAAAGGTTTCTGCAGTTGACCTGCCTGTCTCAATACGAAGCAAACTCAAACCACCAAATGTCCAAATTACCAAATTTCACCAAGGAGTAATTTGTGATGCAACAGGTTTTTCCCTCAATATTATGCTAATGTGCTAACGCTAACTTTATAGCTTAACACATGCTATGGTTATGGCTGGTGAGGGAGTCGGTAGAAGAAAGACAAAACAGAAACAGGTTATCTCACTCAACGTTGGCTAGTGTGGTTCTCTGCTGCCATTAGCACCATCAAGCCCTAACCAAGGTGATGGAGCTGCTGCACTGGGAGGGGATGGAGCACTGGGAGGGGATGGAGCACTGGGAGGGGATAACCATATCCTTGTGTTGACTAAACACTTAACTGTTTTATGCCAAACAGGAAATTCTCCCACCTGTCAGTCTATCTCCTACTAGTCACAACCAAACAACTCAAACAGACATCTCACACACACACACACACACACACACACACACACACACACACACACACACACACACACACACACACACACACACACACACACACACACACACACACACACACACACACACACACACACACACACACACACACACACGGGACTTACAGGTACCGCTAACAAGGAATTCCCTCCATGTTTTGTGGCTCGTACATTGTTTCAGGCATATCATTTGAAAGGGCACCGGGCGCTATGAAAGAACACATGTGACAGTAGCAGCACGCAAGAACAACACACACACATGCGCACACACACACACACACACAACAAAGGGGCGAGTGTGTAAAGGAGACCTGTTAGTCTGCTTCTTCTGTGTCGCCACACCCTCCCTGTGTCACCCACAACAACCTGATCTCCCTCTCAATGTCCCTGCCGCAAGCGCACACACACAGTTAAAAATACAGACACACACACTTAAACATACAGACACACACACACAATTAAACATACAGACACACACACACAATTAAACATACAGACACACACACACAATTAAACATACAGACACACACACAATTAAACATACAGACACACACACAATTAAACATACAGACACACACACTTAAACATACATACAAACACACACTTAAACATACAGACACACACACACAATTAAACATACAGACACACACACACACTTAAACATACATACACACACTTAAACATACAAACACACACAGACACACACTTAAACATAGACACACACACTTAAACATACAGACACACACTTAAACATACAGACACACACAAACATACAAAGACACAGACACACACTTAAACATACAGACACACACTTAAACATACAGACACACACAAACATACAAAGACACAGACACACAAACATACAGACACATGCATACACTGAAACATGCCCACATACATTCTCTTGAAGTCCCTGAAGCAACATCTGCCTGAGTTCAAGGCTCTTGTGTCATTTCATTTGTGTGCAGCAGTACTGTGGATAACCTGGTAAAGGGTTAATGTGTTTCACAGCCCTAGACATTGTAGTTCAACACAACAAGTGGCTGGTTGATTTTTTCACTTCTGAGATGTAGCCAAGCGACCCACCGGTATTTAGTTAGTTTAGGTGTTAGTTTGTGCTTCTGCTTCTGCTGTAAGGACAGGGTTAGGGTTAGGGTTAGGGTTAGGTCAAGGTTAGCTCTAGAAGATGACCCTAACCCAATGTTGCTATAAAGAGCTCATTCTAAGGAAATATTATTACGCCAGATGCCACTCAATTCTACACACCGCACCTAGAAATGGTTTAATTAAATGAAACTGATGAATTTCAGTCAAGATTGCGGTTAATGTGAAGTGTCAGTTTGGTTTAGATTCATGTCGATTACCAACAGAAGCAAATGAGACCCTTAACATTTGTAGATCACCATATCAAATTTCTTGAATGTCACGGCCGCATATTTCAGTTCTTGGAATACACACTGGGAAAAGCCTGTTTCACAGCTGAGAAATATTACCTGCACCCTTTTTATGACCCCCAACTTTTAGTCAGATACTGTTGTGACAAGACATGAGTGAGTTTCTTTACTGCTTTGGTTATTCATTACACGAGTAAAACAGGGTATTAGCCAAGGAAAAAGGCTGAGAGATGTGATCATTGGAGATTTGATTGACCACAACAAGAGTTCTTCAAGGTGTTTTAACAATATCAGAAAGCTGTCAAGATAGAGCTATCTGTTTCAGTTTCCTGGTTTTTATTTTAAGCACACACACACACACACACACACACACACACACACACACACACACACACACACACACACACACACACACACACACACACACACACACACACACACACACACACACACACACACACACACACACACACACACACACACACACGAGAAAGAAATGACATCCCATGTCCTTTCCAAATCACTTTTCTTTGACCTCGATGGAAAACTTCATGAGGTCAAGGAAAGATGTGAAGAATAATTCTTAAGAATTCTCGACTTAGGAGAAGACAACGGCTGTGATCGCTTGTTTTGGTGAGCGGCCGAATGGCGCGTCGCTTTAAATGTTCCTGCCACAAGGAATCGCGGGACAGCATTATCTCCTTCCCTTCGTAAAGGACGGTCCAGTGTACCCTATGCTAAAGGAAATAAGAAAGGAAACATTGAAGCTCCTTTTCTTAGCATTTAGAGAACAGCTCTTATCATGGCTGCCACTTAGATATGTGGGTCATTTCCCTCCAAAGCAATAAAACACTATTGGAAGCCAGCCACCTTTTAAATGGCTTTTCAAACGCCCCACTAAAAACAAATCCTGAATACAAACAAACCAGTTGCGATGGATACACATTTTGCAGTGGAACCTTTGTCTTAGATTGGGACTTGCTGTGATTGGCTCCCAAACGGTTCCAAATCCCCCCCCCCCCCCCCCCCCCCCCCCTCGGGAATACAATCAGTTTCACATTGGGTGATCCCTCCTAGCCCCCCTGTTCTCTCATTTACTCAGAACCAAAAGGTTTCATTTTCCTCTCGCCGAGACCGGCAGGGGAGAGAGGGGAGAGAGGGGAGAGAGGGGAGAGAGGGGAGAGAGGGGAGAGAGGCGTGGCAGGCGTTATATCAGGCGGGATATCAACCTCTCTTTTCTCCATCGGAAGGAAAAAATCATAACTAATTATACCTTGTAGAATAATGTTGTCCAAACATTTATTATGTAGTCATTACCTAGCTTGCAAATGTTTCATTTAATGAGATTCTGTTTACAATGACCCACATGATGTCCCTATTAGTCACAGCACTCCAAGGTTCTGATAATGGCCATGAGCAGAACCCCCCAGCACCCTGACCTAACCCTAACCCAGCACCCTGACCTAACCCAGCACCCTGACCTAACCCTAATCCAGCACCCTGACCTAACCCTAACCCAGCACCCTGACCTAACCCAGCACCCTGACCTAACCCAGCACTCTGACCTAACCCTAACCCCCCAGCACCCTGACCTAACCCAGCACCCTGACCTAACCCAGCACTCTGACCTAACCCTAACCCCCCAGCACCCTGACCTAACCCAGCACCCTGACCTAACCCAGCACTCTGACCTAACCCTAACCCCCCAGCACCCTGACCTAACCCAGCACCCTGACCTAACCCTAACCCAGCACCCTGACCTAACCCTAACCCAGCACCCTGACCTAACCCAGCACCCTGACCTAACCCAGCACCCTGACCTAACCCTAACCCAGCACCCTGACCTAACCCTAACCCCCCAGCACCCTGACTTCTCAAATGTCTAACATAAAAACTGCTATGGGCAATGCACCGTGTGTTTGTATCTATAGCTGGGTCTTCTTTAAACTCATAGCCGTTCGTTGTTTGACACATGGCAAGCTTATATCATCTGGCCTTGCTAGGCATGTTTGTTCTCCTTCTGCAGAAGGAGTGGTCCTTGACTTTTACACGCTACGCTGTTTGTTTACCAGGGCAGTGCATGTTCATTCGCTAGCCATAATGCCACACTCGACACTAGTTTGCAGAGCCTCTCTCTCTCTCTCTCTCTCTCTCTCTCTCTCTCTCTCTCTCTCTCTCTCTCTCTCTCTCTCTCTCTCTCTCTCTCTCTCTCTCTCTCTCTCTCTCTCTCTCTCTCTCTCTCTCTCTCTCTCTCTCTCTCTCTCTCTCTCTCTCTCTCTCTCTCTCTCTCTCTCTCTCTCTCTCTCTCTCTCTCTCTCTCTCTCTCTCTCTCTCTCTCTCTCTCTCTCTCTCTCTCTCTCTCTCAGGGCTTCTGGGTGAGTGACTGCAATGCAATCACTTTGTCAGCACTCGCCGTCACAGACAGGTTTGCATTGCAAATGTTCAGCCCGGCTCCATTCCAATGCAAACTAGCCTGTTTTTTCTTACTTTGCTTGCTGTCTGACCACGGCACCGAGGTGTATTTCCAGCGTTGAATGGCAACGGTCTGAAGCAGACGGCTCACGTAATACAGAGAGCCACCGCTAACAACAGCTTGTTTCCACGTATATACGCAGGGGTGCTGGTGTTGAAAGGTACCGGGTTTGATGGAACAGCCTAACCTGTAGGCGTCCTTGAGCAAGACGACCTATAGAAGGGAGCTAGCCTCCCCCTCTCTCTCTGAGCTCCCCTGTTGCAGCAACAGCGCTAAACATAAGTCACGCTAGGGTATGCTCCCCCATCACCTGGTTACCGAGCAACAGACCTGTTCCACTGAGAGATAGTCTCCCAGTAGAGCTAGTAGAGAGTCTCCCAGTAGAGATAGTCTCCCAGTAGAGCTAGTAGAGAGTCTCCCAGTAGAGATAGTAGAGAGTCTCCCAGTAGAGATAGTAGAGATAGTCTCCCAGTAGAGATAGTAGACAGTCTCCCAGTAGAGATAGTAGACATAGTCTCCCAGTAGAGATAGTCTCCTGTATAGATAGTAGACATAGTCTCCCAGTAGAGATAGTAGAGATAGTCTCCCAGTAGAGATAGTAGAGAGTCTCCCAGTAGAGATAGTCTTCCAGTAGAGATAGTCTCCCAGTAGAGATAGTCTCCCAGTAGAGATAGTAGAGAGTCTCCCAGTAGAGATAGTCTCCCAGTAGGGGTCCAGATCAAACCTGCCTTGGTACTTGTCTGAACCCTGGATTGATGTATTGGGTGAACAAGAGAGTTAGGGAACCGTAGAAGACATGAACGACGATAGGGTGAGATGAGACACTTATCTATATTCTTAATATCTACCCTCAAGGCCTCTGATCACGCCGATGAAGAGTTATTAAGGAGGAGAACTGCACTTTGACCAATTAGGCATCTGGGAATAGATTATTGTGAATGGGATTTATTATAATATTAATTTGCAGTTTATTTCAATTGCTCCTCCACAATGGTTTCGAATGAAGAACAATAAAAGACAAAAACAATTCCAGCAAAGTGATGGTGGCTTTTTTCTTTGGGTCTACAAAGATCTCTCTCTCTCATTAATTATTTACCCCAGCAATGAAATGCCAAACCTCGTCGCCACCACCACAGAGAAAAGGTCCCACATATCCCTATTCAAATAAAGACGCTCACAAACACAACACACTCACAGCAATGATGGATGGCAATAAGGGCTTTATCGGCTCTTCCAGGGGGGGGGGGGGGGGTAAACTAAAGCAGATACACTGATGAGGAGTGGAGGAGTAAGGAGGTGTTGTGCAGGAGGTGCCTGTGTGTGCTTGAGTTGAGGAACTGAATGTTTTTTTCAGGTTTTTGAGACCTCGTCGGAGTTAGCCTGCCTTAAACTAGAAGGCTTCTACCAAAGTAAGATGGCGTTGGTTCAAAAGGGTTAGAAATGGCAGCACTGTTTCCTTGGCATCCTGAGGGAGGCCTGGGTTGGTTTTTTGTTTTTCAAAAGCCGTCGTGTAATTGGATGTCTGAGTTGGGTGTATTGTTTGAGTATTTGAGGGAAATAAGTATGTTTATTAATTGATAATGTGTTTATTTTGAATTGAAATTCTTATTTCTGTCCCCTACAGCTCCACTACCCAGCTGGCCAAATGGGGTGCCGATGCTGCAGAATGATAAAGAGGTGAGAGAGTGAAGTAGTGTGACCGTAGATTTACTCATAAGCTCATGTCATATCCATGGACAGCCGCCCCCTTGAGATAGTGAGATTGCTCGAGTAGTCCCAGAGGAACTGGGTTTGATACCCCATGTCCACAACTCTACTTGTTGGTGGCCTTGCCTCTAAGAGGCGCCTAACCCCTACCTGCTCCATAATGTCCCATCTGAAGTGACTCTGTCCCTTTGGATAAAATCACCTGCAATGTCCACATTCTAATCTTCATGGCCATCTAGTGCATATCTATGCATTACGAAACCAAGACTCGCTTTCGCTCCACAATGAAGACACCCATCCATCTTCACGTTATCCCCCCACCATGCTCCTCCACCTTTCGCTCGTCCGCTCTCCGAGCTCAAGAACTATTTATATAAAGCAGCCAGGTCGTCTGCTCTACATGGTAACTCTAGGTCAATATGCCCAAAGGTCATGGCAGAGCTCCACCTATCCACCACCACCAGCTTTTGTGAGGAGACCTGGATGGATGCTATGGTGGGTGGTGTGGCGGTTATTGATTCCCTTATTGTTGTGCCTTTTTGAGACAGAGACAGAGACAGAGACAGAAGATGAATGAAAGGCCTGGTTCACATACCAACAGCATAATCCCCTCACACACCCTAGCTTGTGTAGCGTGTCACGCCTCTGGACTTAGCACCGTTGGTATTTTGCGTTTGGCAAGGTGGTATGGGTTACTGGGTCAACCATGGCCACAGTCGGCCCCTGGCCCCTTAGAGCCAGTCATTGTAATCATAAAACCATGGAAAGAAATATTGGGGTCACTAAATCAGTTTCCATCGCATTACCGACTTGATTATGTGTTAAAAGTTGTCTTCTAGGAATGTACAATTGATCTTTAACTTGATTACAATTGTGAGTCAATGGACGTCTATGTTAGGGATTTCACAATTTATATTTGAGACTGTATACTGAATGACTGAACACAGAGTAGGAAAACACAGGCCAAAGACCTAAAAAACAAGTACAATTCATTGTCATTTATATAGCTGTGAAAATATTTCAGACCTTCCATTACAGACTTGCATTTCCTTAGTACGTTTGTACTATTGTTCAAAAGAAAAACAGTACTTGAAGCTCAAAGAACAAGCAGAAGAATGCCCCAAAGTGTTTCCGAGATTTTTGTCAGGAAGTTCGTACAAAGGACATAATCCAAATCGACCTGTTATTGTAACTCTTAATCGTTTACCCTAATGAAATTACAACTGACTTAGTGCGTGCAGCAATACAATTGGTCATTACCATCGTTCTTTTATCTGAATGGTTGAGCTGTGCATTAAGATGTCTCTTCACACCGCTAGCCTTAATGCTCAATTCGGATTCATTGCTCAGATCACATCTTTTTGTTTGGCTGTTCACATCAGTTTTTAAATGTATATCAGATTCCGGTATAAACTGACCCGCATGCGAAAAATAACAATAACAAAGACGTCACACACTGTGTTTACGGTTTCATTGTTAAGATAATGATAATGACTTCTGTACAGAAGTGTGTGTGGATGCTGAGCCATGAGTGGTGGGATCAGGACGTTGATGGCTTCACTGAAACAGATTTCATCCACAATGTCAGGATGTCAAGGGGTACTTTTAACTACATAACGCTATTAAACTCTATTTCCCTGTCCCTTCATCACAGCTCTCGCCCGTGGTTTTGATTGAGGACTTCATGTGAAAGTGGCCCAAAGCACAATTGAAAAGATCTGATTCCATGTGTTTTGTGCTGTTCACATATCAAATAAATCAAGTCACATACGAGCTAAATCATTTCGGCTTTGGGCCACTTGTAGTAGCTTATTAATATCAGCATCAGCCAAGAAATGTGTTATCAGTGAATACAACTGAGCCTATCACATCGTAAGAAAACAACAACAATAAGAAATACGCACTAACACCAGGAAACACCAAGCATTTACATCTGTGAGGCTGAAGGACAGAGGAGGACAGAGGAGACGCTAGAGGACCAGACCCCACAATGAGGCTGAAGGACAGAGGAGACGCTAGAGGACCAGACCCCACAATGAGGCTGAAGGACAGAGGAGACGCTAGAGGACCAGAGACAATGAGGCTGAAGGACAGAGGAGACGCTAGAGGACCAGACCCCACAATGAGGCTGAAGGACAGAGGAGACGCTAGAGGACCAGAGACAATGAGGCTGAAGGACAGAGGAGACGCTAGAGGACCAGAGACAATGAGGCTGAAGGACAGAGGAGACGCTAGAGGACCAGACCCCACAATGAGGCTGAAGGACAGAGGAGACGCTAGAGGACCAGACCCCACAATGAGGCTTCATTGAATTGTCGGGGGTCTATCTATTTAGAGAAATTGGTGTGAGCTGGCCCTGCTGAAAATACTTTTTAATGTTTGCCATGAAGGACAGCTTGTGTTTCACTCTTCTGGACGTCACCCTGCTGCACACACCAGTGGGGCGACAGAATGAGAGAGAGCGAGCAAGAGAGAGATGAAAACATTTTCTCAGCTTTCTATTGGAAGCAGAGGGAGACAGATAGGTGCTTAAAAATGTGGCTGCGTGTCAGGTTGAGTGTTTTTGTGTGTGTGTGTGTGTGTGTTTTTGCATGTGTGTGTGTGTGTGTGTGTTTGCATGTGTGTGTGTGTGTGTGTGTGTGTGTGTGTGTGTGTGTGTGTGTGTGTGTGTGTGTGTGTGTGTGTGTGTGTGTGTGTGTGTGTGTGTGTGTGTGTGCATCAGTTCCTGGTTCTATAAGTACTGCGTCTGTCTTAGCACTTCAGCAGCCATCTGAAGATGTGCTTGCTTTGTATACAGCACATGTGTATTTGCATTGGAATGGAAGAGAGAGAGAGGAGTAGATGATAGATTAGGGGGTGGGGCTATGAGGGTGAACCCTGTCAATCAGTGAGGAGTCAAAGATAAATAGAGAGAGAGAGAAAGACAGCGGATATTGACACTGTGGTAAAAGCACTTGAGAAGAAGAGCGGTAGGGGGTAGATGATAGTGGGCTAGGTTGGTTGATAACATAAGGCTCCCTCAGCAGGAAGTGTCTGTCAGTCTACTGTCTGCAAAATAGGAGTCCTACCATTTCAACACTTTCCCCTCTCATTTATCTGTGTGTGTGTGTGTGTGTGTGTGTGTGTGTGTGTGTGTGTGTGTGTGTGTGTGTGTGTGTGTGTGTGTGTGTGTGTGTGTGTGTGTGTGTGTGTGTGTGTGTGTGTGTGTGTGTGTGTGTGGAATAAGTGAATGAATTAACTTATAATCATATGTCCCTACAATACACGTCCTTGTGATTTGACTTTCGTCTAATCACGAGTAAGCGCTACAGGTCATGTGACCTGTAGTTCCCCGACTGCTGCAATTGCTCATGGTGGCACATGGATTACACCCACCCACCTCCTCCTCCTCTTCCTCTGTCCATCCATCCTCCTCCTCCACCTTCTGTCCATCCACCATCCTCCTCCTTCTCCTCCTCCTCTGTCCATCCACCCTCCTTCTCCTTCTCCACCTTCTCCTCCTCTTCCTACTGCTGTCCATCCACCCTCCTCCTCCTCCTCCTCCTCCTCCTCTGTCCATTCACCCACCTCCTCCTCCTCCTCTGTCCATTCACCCACCTCCTCCTCCTGTCCGTCCATCCACCCTTCTCCTCCTCCTCCTCCTCCTCCTCCTCTTCCTCCTCCATTCCCTCCTCCATTCCCTGACTGCTGTAATTGCTCATGGTGGCACATGGATTACAGCCTGTCTCTGTGTGTGGAGGCTAAAAGCGAATCTCCTTCCTTAATTCGATTCTGTCTTTCCTCAGAAGCTGAGTGACAGGCAGATGTTAAAGGGATATTTCTGTTTGTCTGACTCAAATGGGGAGCGTGGGGGGAGGTTCTTTGCCTTTCTCGTTGGGTGTTTTTATTTCTGCTTGCTGGTCAAACAGTGACTAAGTCCTTGTTTAGAGTGCCGTGATGGGGTGGGGTTTGTCCACCAAGCTGTGAAGTGTGGAGAAGTACTAGTAAGTGTCCCTAGTGGTACATTAACTTTACCTGCCACTTGATTGACTTTCCATCGCTAGAGTTTGACGTTGGAAATGATGCAAACGAGTCACAGTTACTTCAGTAACTAACGGTTATGGTTAGTTAGTCCAAATACAAGTTGTAATAATAATATTGTATTTAGGGTTTTTATTGTGTAAGTGTATACGCACTCTTAAACCGTGATGTGTCATGTCTTTCATTCCATAAGGTTAGCTGGCAGTTCACCAAAATCTCTCTGCAAATAAAGCACCCTGTTGACTTTCATACAACACAGAAAAACCCGTGTACGGAGTTGATACTGGAGACAGCGATGTCACAACGTATGATATAACACTATGACCTTAATGCCCAAACGCAACAGGCATTCACTGGCTTCTGGGGATGGGAGTGCATCATGTGGGCTTATGCTAGATATGTAAGGGAGCGTATAATTAATAAAAGCAACCTAATTCAAGCCAATCCCAGCAGCCATGGGAAAGCTAGGCTGTGTTAACATGACAACACAGCAACACTCAGAGGTTTCCATCAGGGATCCATCAAGTCAAAGTGTCTGTGATAACAGCTCAACAGATTTAGAACCAGCCTTCAGCTGGGTCATTACTGAAGTCAGGAGTCTCTTGTTGGAGGCAGCAGAACACAGCTTGTGTATTTGTAGGACTTTTGCCTTAATGGATTGGACAGTGTTTTGAACGAGAGAGGGGAAAGCACGATACTGGATGAAATGTGTAGCGCACTGGCGGGTGGAGGCACATCACAGCTAATTTGTTCTTTTTCAAACTCTGTATAAAAAACTCAGTGTAAGAATCTTACCTTAAGACTCTCTTCTTCTTCTTCTTCTTCTCAGCTACATCTACGACCCCTCTGCCGTGGTGGAGCCGGGGAAGAGCGAGTTGTCGGGGGCCAGCAGCAGGGGGTCCCTCTACCAGCCCCGGGCCCCCCCGGGGCTGGTAGAGGGCGTCAGCAACTTGGCCTACAGCAAGTCCAACGAAGGCACGCTGAAGCTGGAGGCGGACAACAACCACGTGAACCGCCTGCCTGTGTGCCAGCAGCCCCAGCAGGGGGGGCCCCCTGCTGGCCCCCTGTACATCATCCAGCCGCAGGCCCCGGGGCCGAGGTGGGCCGCGGAGGACGCTCCCCGTCCCAGCCAGGTGCCGGTGTACCCGGACCCCCTTGACTACGGCGGTGGTGGCGTCGGCCCCGTCCTACCGGCGTACCCGCCCAGCGAGCCGGGGGCCTGGGACACGGCCGACTACGAAGACGAGGGGGTGGGGGGCCCGCCGGAATACCCCTGGGACACGGGCGACGAGGGCAGCGTGCTGTCAGTGGAGATGCACACCAGCACCACCAGCGTGTCGTCCACGGACACACGGGACGGCCCGCGCTGGCCCGCCAAGACCCCCGACGCCTCCACGGCAGAGAGCGGGATCTCCATGACGAAGAGTGAGGACGAGGAGGAAGAGGAGCAGCAGCGACGGCGGGAGGCGGAGGGCGATGATGTCCGAAGCGTCACAGACTCCATGGTGGCGGAGGCGCTGGCAGCGATGGAGGCCGCCACGGCCGGGGAGGACTGAGTGAAGGAGGCGTCGCCCAGCGCTTCGGGACGAGGAGGAACCTTCCAAAGACCTGGAACACCTAAATAAAACCTGTCTATGGCGGTGCAAATATACATTAAACACACATATATAGCTATATATACACACACACACACACACACATATATATATATATATTTACTCAACATCAAAGACTCTGAATCTGCCAAAAGAAAAGACTAGAATCATGAAGGAAATACATGAAGGGCAGTTTGGTTGACGACCAGCCACAGAAGAAAGGAACGTTTGTAGAAGTAACGCTCCTGTCAACGGTAGCCCTGTCCTTGTTTGAAGTCAGCGTGCCCCAGCACTCCTTGGACCTGAGCCTGACTAAAACATGTCGTTATGCCGTATCAGTACTGCCCTTGTACAAATGCGAGATGGAAAGCTATTTTATTTTCAGTTTTACAATATATACATATATGGATTTTTGTATGTGAAAATGAACTCGAAGTCAATGTGTGGTCAGCATGTGCTCAACAAATGACTGCAGAGTTTAAAAGCATCCTGAGATGCAACATGCATCCTTAATGAGGCATGTTGTGTTTTGTAACTTTTCTATATTTTGGTCTACATTTTGCCCAGAATACCATGTTCTAGATGGATGTTTGGGCTCCAGGTACAATGCATTTATACTGTACGTTATGAACATGCAGGGCTTATACAACCCTTACACTACATACATGCTCAGCTTGGTTCAAATCAATGCTTCACATCTTTACCACAGTCAATCAATCTGTCAGATAATTCAGCAATTCATCCATTGAGCAGTGTATAAAATGTCATGAACATTGGCCAAAATGCCCCATAATTAGTTACCAGAGCCCAAAGACATTTATTCAATTGTCTGACTACATTATCCATTAATGACCGAAACAAATAGACAGAATATTAGCATTTCTGAAGCTACCACCATTTAATTTTCGGTATATTTGTGCTTAATCAATGACTAAAGTGTATATTTGATTAATCAATCCATTATCAAAATAGTTATCTTATCTTAATTTCCTTACCGATGGATGAATAGATGAGGCAACCAAATGCCACGGTGATATTCGACTGAACCGTCCACGATGAGGACGTCCTATGCAGAAGGGAAGTTCACAGTTCAAAGGCCAATTGAACTTCACATTGATTAAAGAGCCATGAGTAATTGGTAGTGTGTGGTCCAACATTGACGTTTTTCCCCCTTATCTCTCTCATTGTACAGCTAGATATGGCTTCAGATACTGCGAATGTGGAAAGTTAGTGAGTTAGAAGCGGTTAGTTTCCTCAGCTTTGCGTTGGGCTCTACACAATGTAATAGGCTTTTATCAAAGAGGGGTAATAGTAGGGTGTAGTAACAGGAGTATCTCAAAGTGCATTATGGGTAAGGCATGCCAGTACCCATAATTAGCATCATGAGATGAGATCATGCGTGTGATTTCCCCTTCTATTACACCTCTGTGATAAAGACCAAGGGATGAGAATATGTTTCTATGAGCCAGCATGTATGTTCATTCCCAGCAGAGGAATGATCTCATCTCTCTAGACCCATTGACTGCTGAGCGTCCATCATGGCTGGTGTGGGGACGGGGATGGGAGGGTACGAAAGGGTTGCAAAGTTAAACATCGACAAAGGGGTTTGATACAAACACTGCACTCGGTTTGACCGCCACACGTTGTCCTGAAGCTGAACCAAGACCAGTTAATCAGTAAGGCCAGTGAGGTCATCAGCTGGCCCAGCATTGGCTTCCATGTTTCAGTAGGGCTCGTAGTAACGGGCCTTTAGCTTAAGGCCCTGCCACTGACAGTTCATTTCCTGTTTCTGTTCTTGAACTAAAAGGCTTGTGCAGAGAATATAAAATAAATGTACTGTATACGATATACCCTTTGAAAATAAGAGACTTCATGTTTTTTTTTCTAGTTATTTGCCTGCCAAAATCATTTCTACGTTATTCTTTGTGTACACGTTGTAAAATAAAAGTTAATTTAAAAGAAAGTTGTAATTGTACTGTAGCAGTTTATTTATTTTCAAATGTTAAGACATCTATTTGTCTCTCTGATTTAATTGAGTTAAGTTTGATTTTTGAACGGTTCCAACGCCACAGGACTAACCCTATCTCAGGAAGTGTGCCTCTCTCTCTCGCTCTGAGCAGTAGTGAGGTTGCCATGGAGCCGGGCGTCCAATCCGCCTAGCGACAGCTCCCTAGGCCCCCCCAGGGAGGGCCCCTGTGTTAATGAAGACCTCAGGGCCCACTAAGACATGAAGGTTACATAACACACCACACAAACACACACTTAAGGGCCAGTGACTGAAACAGACGGACATTCGTAGTTCCCAACGTCTTGTAACCTTCTTAACATCTGAAATATCGAAGCACCACTGAAGAGGTTAGTAGTATTATGCACATAGTTATGAATCATTTGGTCTGTTAAGGGACCTTTTACCTTTCACAATGCTTGGACTTTATCACTTCTGTCCGCTCTATCCACACACCTCCTCCTCCTCCTCCTCCTCCTCCTGTCCATCCACCCTCCTCCTCCTCCTCCCCTGTCCATTCACCCACCTCCTCCTCCTCCGTCTGTCCATCCACCCACCTCCTCCTGTCCATCCACCCTCCTCCTCCTCCTCCTCCCGTCCATTCACCCACCTCCTTCTCCTCCTGTCCAGCCACCCACCTCCTCCTCCTCCTCCTCCGTCTGTCCATCCACCCACCCACTTCCTCCTGTCCAGCCACCCACCTCCTCCTCCTCCTCCTCTGTCCATCCACCCACCTCCTCCTGTCCATCCACCCTCCTCCTCCTCCTCCTGTCCATCCACCCACATCCTCCTCCTCCTCCTCCTCCTGTCCATCCACCCTTCTCCTCCTCCTCCTCTTCCTCCTCCATTCCCTCCTCCATTCCCTGACTGCTGTAATTGCTCATGGTGGCACATGGATTACAGCCTGTCTCTGTGTGTGGAGGCTAAAAGCGAATCTCCTTCCTTAATTCGATTCTGTCTTTCCTCAGAAGCTGAGTGACAGGCAGATGTTAAAGGGATATTTCTGTTTGTCTGACTCAAATGGGGAGCGTGGGGGGAGGTTCTTTGCCTTTCTCGTTGGGTGTTTTTATTTCTGCTTGCTGGTCAAACAGTGACTAAGTCCTTGTTTAGAGTGCCGTGATGGGGTGGGGTTTGTCCACCAAGCTGTGAAGTGTGGAGAAGTACTAGTAAGTGTCCCTAGTGGTACATTAACTTTACCTGCCACTTGATTTACTTTCCATCGCTAGAGTTTGACGTTGGAAATGATGCAAACGAGTCAGTTACTTCAGTAACTAACGGTTATGGTTAGTTAGTCCAAATACAAGTTGTAATAATAATATTGTATTTAGGGGTTTTATTGTGTAAGTGTATACGCACTCTTATACCGTGATGTGTCATGTCTTTCATTCCATAAGGTTAGCTGGCAGTTCACCAAAATCTCTCTGCAAATAAAGCACCCTGTTGACTTTCATACAACACAGAAAAACCCGTGTACGGAGTTGATACTGGAGACAGCGATGTCACAACGTATGATATAACACTATGACCTTAGTGCCCAAACGCAACAGGCATTCACTGGCTTCTGGGGATGGGAGTGCATCATGTGGGCTAATGCTAGATATGTAAGGGAGCGTATAATTAATAAAAGCTACCTTTGATAGGAGGGTGCTAACTCTATACATTCATATTTACACATTCTACATTCTCAAATAGTCGTTCTTGGTTTGAAACTTTTTATATTCGTCACATAATCTTCCTAGTCTCAACTCGTCGTCTCGGTGTCATGGGAAGATAAGAATACTGCTGGTACACTGTCTAGTTTAGCTAACGAAGGGCCCTCAACATGCCATGCTCCTCCACCGTGTATTCTGCTGATCAGCTCCATTAGTGTGCTGCCTGGGTATAGTCCCAGAGGGTTGTACTCTATCCCAGCCGCACTGTTTGTTTTTCTCAAGGCCATGTTAGCGTTAATGATGTCATCCTTAATTGCTCCGCCACCGCTGCTACTAGCCTACCTAGTTTGTGGCCTTAAAGGAACCGTTCTGCGTTCGATGTGAATCCCATGAGACAAAAACTGTATTTTCTAGTTCTTGTGTAGTTTGTGTTGTCCCAATGTCAGCCCACCTGTAGGCTTCCCTGAGCAAGATAACCCCTAACTGCTCCATATAGGATCAGAAAACCTAACACACGTCTGCTACATATGACTATTAAGGTAATAGGGTTAGGTGTACACACTGTTTCAATCGGTAGGTCTATTCTAGGTCCATTGGTAATGTGGATTTTACAAAGTAGCCTATATAGTTTGTGCAAATAGATTCCATTATTACAGATGTTTCAATGGGAGTTTTAATTCATATTTAATCTAGTTTTGAACAAAATATAAAATGAAAACCAACTATTATGTACTGTATAAGGGGGTCTGAAAAACAGCCCAATAGGTTTTATTCATTAATGTTTTTCTTTCATCCACGATTTGTAAATAGCCCTATGTATTGTATAATCAGCCTTTCAAACACCTCATCCTCTGTTTGTTTAGGATGTGGGCGTAACCGCAGACCAAAGAGTACAGCTAGCCACGTGACACCAGTTCAAGGTGTTTAAACAGACTTCTCCCACCTGCGTTTTTCCACATTTCACTCCCCACGGCCGAGTGAGATAGTGCAGCACTTCAGATTTGACGGGTGAGGCAGCCGAATGAGTGTGTTGCAGAGTATGGACATCTGTAGCAGTCTGTAGGCAGACATGCTCCCTCCCTCGTTCCAAGCAAGACAAATGCCATCCCTGTGGGAAGATAGGCCACATTGCTTGTAGAAACAAGAATAAACAAAGTGACAATAAACAGAGTAAAGATCAAAAGTATATCAAACAAAGCAGAGCTTCAGGCTACAGTAGTTGTTTGCATCAGAACTGAGTTGGATGAAGCAGATGAAAATGAGGCTACAGAGCAAGAGTTTCAATGTACAATATGCTAGATGAAGTGTATTACCTGGGCCACAAGGTAGACCACAGGGTCTGCACCCGATGGGGTCAAAGGTCAAAGCTATCAGGGAGGCCCCACCCCCTTCGAATTTCACCCAGCTAAAGGCTTATCTGGGTCTCCTTAATTGCTACAACTGTTTTCTTCCCAACCTCTCCACACTGCTCGCGCCAATGCTCCAGATACTCAGGACGGATCAGAAGTGGGTTTGGACTAAGAAAGCAAGATGGACGTTCCGAGGCAAAATAACTTTTAGCATGTGACGTCTCTCCAGATGGGCTTGGTGCTGTGCTTTCACACAAGATGCCCGATGGAACGGAGAAGCCACTAGGGTTTATGTCGCAAACTCTGACCTCATCTGAAAAGAGGTATTCTCAATTACATAAAGAGGGCTTGGCTGTAATTTTCGGAATAGAGATTTCATAAATACTTGAATTGGCGCAAGTTCATCATCACCACTGATCATAAGCCTCTAATCAAAGTGTTTCAGACCTGTGCCCCACATGGTTCCTCCCAGAGTTCAGAGATGGGCAGATGGCCATGGATCACGCTAACGCTGACGCGCTCAGCAGAGGTGCCAGAGGATGCTGAACAGCAGGAGCTGATGTTGGAGCACATGGACGACGCACCACTTAACACATCACAAGTCAGGAAGTGGACTGCGAAAGACGTCACACTGTCTCAGGTGCACAGCTACATTGTGAATGGATGGCCGGAGATAAAAGACCCAGAGTTCATGCCATATTCCAGCCGGCGCCTGGAGCTGAGGAACAAGACGGGTGCATGGGGAGCTCCAACCGTGATTCCTCCACAGGGACGAGCGGCCCTCCGTCAGTCACTAGATCGGTCACACCGGGCGTATCACACATGAAACCCTGGCCAGGTCTTACCTGTGGGGGCCACGGATGGACCAGGACATAGAGAGGGCTCCACCGGGGGGAGGGCTCCACCGGGGGGAGGGCTCCACCAGGGGGAGGGCTCCACCAGGGGGAGGGCTCCACCAGGGAGAGGGCTCCACCAGGGGGAGGGCTCCACCGGGGGGAGGGCTCCACCAGGGGGAGGGCTCCACCGGGGGGAGGGCTCCACCAGGGGGAGGGCTCCACCAGGGGGAGGGCTCCACCGGGGGGAGGGCTCCACCAGGGGAGAGGGCTCCACTAGGGAGAGGGCTCCACCAGGGGGAGGGCTCCACCAGGGGGGGGGGCTCCACCGGGGGGAGGGCTCCACCAGGGGGAGGGCTCCACCGGGGGGAGGGCTCCACCGGGGGGAGGGCTCCACCGGGGGGGGGGCTCCACCAGGGGGAGGGCTCCACCAGGGGGGAGGGCTCCACCGGGGGGGGGCTCC
Organism: Lota lota; assembly: GCA_026745465.1. Taxonomy (NCBI): domain Eukaryota; kingdom Metazoa; phylum Chordata; class Actinopteri; order Gadiformes; family Lotidae; genus Lota; species Lota lota. The sequence goes on from JACYXH010000232.1 coordinate 1,367,771, forward strand.
ACCGGGGGGAGGGCTCCACCAGGGGGAGGGCTCCACCAGGGGGAGGGCTCCACCAGGGGGAGGGCTCCACCGGGGGGAGGGGGGGGGGGGCACTTGAAGGACTACCTTAGATAGCAGTGAGATCATTGTTCCGGGAAAGGACAGGGTGCGCCTTGATCTCACGGAGGCAGGCGGTCTACCCTGCCTTCCTGGGTAGCGAAAGAGAGAAAAAGAATTGCATTCTGTGAAAGAAAAAAGTTAAATTAAAATCTGTTAGAAATTACATTGCATTGAATTGCTTTGTTAGCTTAACAGTGGGGGAGTGTATTAACCTGTCAATGTTTATGAAGTCCTTACCTGGGATGTCCACTAGGTGGCAGTATAGCAATATAAAAAGCTATTTGGGGCTATTGAAGGTCACATGTTAGTTTGGAGATTACCCCCATCTGATGTGCGCTACTGTACGTGAAAGTTCTCAGAATATACAAGAAGCACAAAGAGACCAAACTGTGCAGTGTCTTTATTTTGTGTAGTCACGATACTACACCTCCCTTAATTCCTATGCTGCATTCCCAACTATATCGTCACATGGGTGGGGAATGTATAGAGAAGATGGGCGTTAGCGTCGAGAAGCACAGAGCAGTCAGTATTTCAAACGGGCTGCAGTGCTCCGACAGCACAGCCAACTCCATGGTGTCAACAGGTTATGCACCCCCCTCAAGGCACGTTTGTTTTGCATGCGTGACGACACACAAACTGTATGGAAATGTGTTGGGCTTCTCACAACACAAAAGCCAATTCTCAAACGAAATATGCACGACATGTCTGTTTACGATCTGCAGTCGTTTGGCTATAATTTACTGTTGAGAATTATAAGTTGCATCTGCATTCAGTTAATCATTTTAGTACAATTTTTGACAATGGATTTGATCTATTCCACCAAACAAGGTTAATGGTATGGTTAGGGCCTCCAAATATCGCCCATTTACGTTGGCCCCCTCTGAACTCGGTGTTATATTGTCATTTTTTTAAACGCTAAGCAGTCAGGTGAGGGCTCCACTTCCCGATGACGGAGATAAATCCTCCTTTTATTATTAGTTAAAAATGACGCGAGGGCGGAAATGAAGCGATAAGGGAGATGGATGGATTTTTCCTTTCAAAGTAGGCGGTGTGTTGGGGAGGGGCAACTTATGATCAAATAAAACTAAATGACAAATGTTTGTAAATAGTTTGTTTAAATACCTTTATGGGAATCATTTTAGGGCATGACATTTTTTTGATTTCTTTCATTGTTTATTTATTCATTGTATTATACAATCCAGAATATGTTGAACCCGTTGAGAAATGTCACCCAAACGCAAACATGCTCTAAGAATATGAGCAATCACAAACATATTGAAGGCCAATACAAAAGCAATCTTTAAAAAAGACATTGAAATGTTAAGAAATTTAGGATTGGCATAATTTATATTCAAACCCTTTAATCTGGATCCTTTTGGCTGATGCCATTTTATATTAAAATGATTCGCTTCAACCGGCCGGGCTCTCTTTTAATTAAAAAAAGATAATGTAAAAACCCTTGTTTTTGTATGAGTCACTTTTTAGTTAAATTTGTTTAAAGCTGAAGCAAGGAATGACAATGATTAAAAATATATATTTTGCTTTATAAAATTATTTCTGGTGAGACTGGTTGGACATGTTTTTGGTGAGAATATTTCACACACACACACACACACACACACACACACACATCCACACACACACACTTGTTCAAGGCACCAGTGGGCGGCCAGTGAAGGAACATGGCCGTTTGTTAGCTATGCACAAAAGGGCCACAGAACAAGCCGCAGTATGGGTGCAATGGTTTGAACTAATGTTATGCTGGTTTTTATCAGACTGAATTGAGCGAGAGCCCTGTGCCAAACAACGACCTGATGTCTGCCACGCTCTCCTTCGTGCCGGCCTGGCGTCTGCCATCACAAGGTCCAGACACCGCTAGCTGTTTTCAGGGGGGGGGGGGGGGGGGGGGGGGGGGGGTCCTGTTGGCGATGGTTGTCTGCTGACCTTTCAGACCTGCTTGTGATTGGATCAGTTAAGGTGCGTGGAGGGTTAGGTTTCACAAGCAATATTTCCCACAACAACAAAAAGACACACAACTGAAGCAAAGTAATCATTCATCAGGCTTAGTTTTCCACTGTGGTGCCATTTTGTAGTACACAGATCTATGGGCGTTTTATCCTTTTGTTTTGTAAAGCAAATGATTTGAGGGAGTGACAGCTTGCGTTCTGAGACATTTTCTTTGTGTTTTCTCTGACGGTGGCAGTTTGAAACCGTTGGTGTTGACCATGGTATCCAGGACACCACTGAAGGGTTTCCATGGCGTTAGATAAAGCACATATTCAAGTTCCACTGAAGCCTCTTCATCATCTTCTTAACCATGACCCTGAGCAAGCAGCTGCTTTCGTTTCCCTAGCAATCCCAGGGAGCCAGGCTCCGTCGCCGATGACTACACCTTCGTGGACACTAATGTAAACGCGCGCATGCTCTCGTGCACACAAGTGTACTGAGTGTGGTCTGAAGAGAGGGGGGGCTCTTCCTCTCTTCCCTTGTAGCTACCATCATCTTCTTCATCCTCATCGTTACGTCCACTGAGCAGGGATGCTCAGAGGAAGATCCAGTTGTTTTTTTACCTCCCCCTCTGGTGCAGATGCATCCTACGTATTCATTCGGTTTCTGCTTTTGTTCTGCTCTTCCTCTTGTCTCTTCTTCTGCCCCTCCTACTTTGCCCTGTGATGAAAGGTCATAGGTCAAGGCCGAGGTCATTACAGGGGAGGTTGACCAAATAAATAGCACTATTTATAATGTAGCACTACTGTCTTTTTGCACTGCAACTCTAGCTTCTGTTTGGATGTCGTGTTTAAGGAAGGAAGAGCAGCAGAATGAGGAAGACTTACCTTGCAGTGGGTCACTTGGTCGGCTCCTAGGGGACAGAGAATAAAACCTCCTGGTCAACGAGAGCATGAGACCACGACCGACGAGAACACTGAATAATACCACGAGGAACATTAGAATGATCTGGATTCTGCACTTGTTTGAGGAATGTTACCAATTAACCGTTTAACGACAATATCGTTTTGGACCGATTCCCACTATCAGGACGCAGGATGTGAACAGGGATGGGGTTAGGGTTAGGGTTAGTTAATCCTAACAGGGGTTTAACTATTCGCAAATACCTTCGGAAAGGTAACGGGTTTCTTTTACGGGGAGCAGATTAATTCTTTTATAGCCCATATTATCTTCTCGGTTAACCTTTAGTGGCCAGTTAACAACTAACCCATCATGTATTTCAGAATGAGCCTCCCTTCACTTTAACAACTTCTGAATCTCATCTGTAATTTCATTCAAAAGAAGGACATCAAGACCTGAAGGGAACTTGCATGTCTATGGAAGCAAACATTGAAATATTATACTTTGAAAGCAAGGTCATCTGAATGTATCAGTTTTCAATTCAACTCTTTGAAATTCAAATATGGCATTTCGAGTTGTGCCATTTCAAAAACACGATTTCAAATATATCTTGATTCAATGTTGAATAATTCAGACACCAAAAATTTTAGTTGCAGATATTGGAAATACGATATTCATTACTCATATTCAAGTGGTCAAAATAGGGATGAGAAACTTCAAGCAATAAAAATGTAAACTGTAAACTGTAGCAGGGCATTCCACGGACAGGCCTAAGCAATCAAGACTGTAAACTGTAGCAGGGCATTCCAGGGACAGGCCAAAGCAATCAAGACTGTAAACTGTAGCAGGGCATTCCAGGGACAGGCCAAAGCAATCAAGACTGTAAACTGTAGCAGGGCATTCCACGGACAGGCCTAAGCAATCAAGACTGTAAACTGTAGCAGGGCATTCCAGGGACAGGCCAAAGCAATCAAGACTGTAAACTGTAGCAGGGCATTCCAGGGACAGGCCAAAGCAATCAAGACTGTAAACTGTAGCAGGGCATTCCAGGGACAGGCCAAAGCAATCAAGACTGAAAACAGTCAAAGCGACTGCGACAGAGCGAGGTAATCAAAGGAAACGGCTGGAGGATTAAACGTTGGCCATGGGGAGGGCTGGTCCCTCGGCCCCCATCGTGTTGTTTAGGCCTTTGTATATTCACACTCTGGTTAATAAGCACAGGGATTATCTGGGGGTCAGAAACCATCTTAACACAGCATAACCCTAGATGACAGCTCTCCCCGCGTGGCTAACGACCAGAGGCTAAAGGCTAAATACTTATTATCAGGCTCAGTGGCTTCACCCCCTTTTTGGAGAATTTCCACCTAAATTACATGTCCAAATATATCAGCATAATAATATATGAATATATTGTAGAATAATAATAGCAGTTGATGCCCAATTAGGTAAATTAATTGAGCTAATTTGCACTTTTTACTGTCTATGTTGCTTCAGACCTGTGCTTATTGAGCACAGAGTTTGAATGTACAACACAAACCGAACAACTTCTCAGAGCTGCATCCTTCTCCCTGTTGGCCATCGTTGGCTTTGATTGTGGGGCAGCTTTCTTTGATCACATGACAGAGAGATCGCTCTGTTGGCCAGCAGTTCGATTGATTTGGCCTTGGAACCCTGCTACCTCCGTTTTATTTTTCTTATCCATATTTTTGACTACTTTAATATTTGGAATATCTGCAACTTGAATTTTTGTATCTGAATTAGTGAATTGAAAAACGTTTTTGCAATGTACCACTTGAAATGCCATATTCATTTCAAAGAGGTGAACTCAAAATGGATAAATTCCGATGACCTTGTTTTCAAAGTATAATATTTCCATGTCATGAATTCAAAGGTGTTCCATAAACAAAATTCAACGGCTTTTAAAATTTAAAACATTATGGCCGTGATTTGCTTCCATACAAACGTCTTGGGTCCAATGCTACGTAGATGTATTAGCAGCTCAAACACACACTAACTCACACACTAACACACTCTAACACACACTGACGCACACACTAACTCACTGTAACACACTAACACACACTAACTCACTCTAACACACTGTAACACACTGTAACACACTGTAACACACTGTAACACACTGTAACACACTGTAACACACTGTAACACACTGTAACACTCTAACACACACTAACACACACTGACGCACACTAACTCACTGTAACACACACTGTAACACACACTGACACACTCTAACACACTCTAACACACTCTAACACACTCTAACACACTCTAACACACTCTAACACACTCTAACACACTCTAACACACTCTAACACACTCTAACACACTCTAACACACTCTAACACACTCTAACACACTCTAACACACTCTAACACACTCTAACACACACTAACTCACTCTAACACACACTGACACGCTGTAACACACTGACACGCTGTAACACACACTGACCTGTTGGGATTCCGATGTAGCCCTGCTCTTAGGCCCCGCCTCGTTGGGGGAGGTTGGAGCGCTGCCATTGGCCTCTGAGATCAGCTGGGTCCGCCTCTCTCTGGGCTGCTTCTCACACTTGGTCACACGGAACCTGGGTTATGAAAGATGTATTTAAGCAGTGTTTCAGGGGAACATCAACGTCAAGGGGCACATTGTTTCAGAAATGTTTCACAGAGTCCATGTCTCAGACCGTAAGGTACGTATGAACCAGTACCCTCTTGAATCACAAAACAGTGATCCATATGTACTGCTGCATCGTGATGTCGGGTAAAATGTCAGTCTTTTAGAAATCACAGATTCTGCGGTTAGAAAGTGTTCCCCGTTTGGACCACACACACACACACAAAGAAACACACACACACACACACAAAGAGAAACACACACACACAAAGAGAAACATACTGAAACACACACAAAGAGAAACACACACACACACAAAGAGAAACATACTGAAACACACACACAAAGAGAAACACACACACACACACACACACACAAAGTGAAACCTACTGAAAAACAAACACAAAGTGAATCACACCGGCTGACGCACACAGCGCTACACAACAGATGACAGACCTGCCGACGGCGAGCACGGTGACCCCCGCCGGGTGGCTGCGGCGCTGATCCACCTTGCGAGGCGTCAGGGGCCTTCTCACCAGGGGCCACTTCTTCTGGCTGCAGCGGCTGCAGGTGTTCTTGGGGCCCCCGGGGCCTCCGATGGTGTGCAGGTGGCTGCAGGTGTGCTTGGACGTCGCCACGGCGCCGCGTGGGACCCGAGGGGGGCCCGGCGAGACAGGGGTCAGGGGAGGGCTGGGGGAGGTGGGGGTCAGCGGAGGGCTGAGAGAGCGAGAGACAGAGAGAGAGAGACAGAGAGAGAGAGACCGAGAGCGAGAGACAGAGAGAGAGAGAGACAGAGACACAGACAGAGAGACAGAGAGAGACAGAGAGACAAATAGACAGAGACAGAGTCAGAGAGAGCGAGAGACAGAGACAGAGACAGAGACAGAGACAGAGAGAGACAGAGAGAGAGAGAGAGAGAGAGAGAGAGACAGAGACAGAGACAGAGACAGAGAGAGAGAGAGCACTTTTTAAACTGGTGCACAAACAGCACACTATACTTTAGATGAATCAGAGCAGAGCCCATCTGCGTGTCATCACTTCTTCCCTTCGCCCATCAGCTTTAGAACGCTGGAGACACTGGTTGAAGCCATCTTGATTGAACAAACGAACACTAAGACGCTCCTGGTGTTGAGACTAGTAGTGCCACCACACGTGTTATTGTGTCATTGTGTTATACCGACTCACTACAACACCTCACCCTGGACTTTACCAGTTACTAATGGGTCATTTAGCAGGAGCTCTGACACACAATGTTTTGTATCTGTTCCTCACATTGGGCCCTTGCCTAAACAAACAGCTTTAATTGTTCATTACTGAGTTGCTTGTGATATAGCCTGCCTGCAGAGGGTCAGGTGACAGGTCAGGTGACAGGTCAGGTGACAGGCCTGCAGAGGGTCAGGTGACAGGCCTGCAGAGGGTCAGGTGACAGGTCAGGTGACAGGCCTGCAGAGGGTCAGGTGACAGGTCAGGTGACAGGCCTGCAGAGGGTCAGGTGACAGGTCAGGTGACAGGCCTGCAGGCCTGACCTGTAGGCATATTCCCCCTCCTCCTGGTTCCTGCTTCCTTCCTTCTAAACGATGGTTATGTTGGAGCGTCATTATGAGCCAAACACGGTGGTGTTACACTATATGTTAACCCTCCTCATATAGCCAGTGAAGACTAGCTTATGCTCCTGCCTTTAACCAAATGCTGCTATGTTTTGAGATGCTTCAAGATGGCCCCCCATTTATAATGAATGGGACTGTTAAGCACCATGATGTTTATTATTATTATTATTATATTAACCCTACCCACTGGTCCTCAGTCATTATGCTACTGGCTGCTAACCCTACCCACTGGTCCTCAGTCATTATGCTACTGGCTGCTAACCCTACCCACTGGTCCTCAGTCATTATGCTACTGGCTGCTAACCCCACCCACTGGTCCTCAGTCATTATGCTACTGGCTGCTAACCCTACCCACTGGTCCTCAGTCATTATGCTACTGGCTGCTAACCCTACCCACTGGTCCTCAGTCATTATGCTACTGGCTGCTAACCCTACCCACTGGTCCTCAGTCATTATGCTACTGGCTGCTAACCCTACCCACTGGTCCTCAGTCATTATGCTACTGGCTGCTAACCCTACCCACTGGTCCTCAGTCATTATGCTACTGGCTGCTAACCCTACCCACTGGTCCTCAGTCATTATGCTACTGGCTGCTAACCCTACCCACTGGTCCTCAGTCATTATGCTACTGGCTGCTAACCCTACCCACTGGTCCTCAGTCATTATGCTACTGGCTGCTAACCCCACCCACTGGTCCTCAGTCATTATGCTACTGGCTGCTAACCCTACCCACTGGTCCTCAGTCATTATGCTACTGGCTGCTAACCCCACCCACTGGTCCTCAGTCATTATGCTACTGGCTGCTAACCCTACCCACTGGTCCTCAGTCATTATGCTACTGGCTGCTAACCCCACCCACTGGTCCTCAGTCATTATGCTACTGGCTGCTAACCCTACCCACTGGTCCTCAGTCATTATGCTACTGGCTGCTAACCCTACCCACTGGTCCTCAGTCATTATGCTACTGGCTGCTAACCCTACCCACTGGTCCTCAGTCATTATGCTACTGGCTGCTAACCCTACCCACTGGTCCTCAGTCATTATGCTACTGGCTGCTAACCCCACCCACTGGTCCTCAGTCATTATGCTACTGGCTGCTAACCCCACCCACTGGTCCTCAGTCATTATGCTACTGGCTGCTAACCCCACCCACTGGTCCTCAGTCATTATGCTACTGGCTGCTAACCCCACCCACTGGTCCTCAGTCATTATGCTACTGGCTGCTAACCCTACCCACTGGTCCTCAGTCATTATGCTACTGGCTGCTAACCCTACCCACTGGTCCTCAGTCATTATGCTACTGGCTGCTAACCCCACCCACTGGTCCTCAGTCATTATGCTACTGGCTGCTAACCCTACCCACTGGTCCTCAGTCATTATGCTACTGGCTGCTAACCCTACCCACTGGTCCTCAGTCATTATGCTACTGGCTGCTAACCCTACCCACTGGTCCTCAGTCATTATGCTACTGGCTGCTAACCCTGCAGGGTTTTCTCTGCTGGCCACTTCTGTCGACAGTCAGCTGTAGAAACCTCGTTCAGACAGCCTCTCTGGGCTGATACGTGGGATTTTGAAGGATCCCAACATTATTTGTACCCATGTAGCCATTACAAATTATAAGGAGCAATCAAAAGTCATTATAAACTACCATATTAGACCGTCATACCTTATTTGACTACATTTATGCGGTTAAAGAAAATCCTCCACGACCGTAGCGGCAAAAAGAAACGTAATTTCTCCTTCATGTCAAATGAATGCAAGAGCTGCACTGAGAGCATGACATCATCTGGGAGCAGATTGACATTTAGCAGAGTGGCCCCCGGCTGTCGGGCCCCTCAATCAGCCCTCTGCCATCCACCATGCATCAAGAGACAGAGAGGCCTTCTGATTGCCCCTCCAGATCTGCTGACCCTCGCACCCCAATCACTGGTCGTTTGGCAGATGACGTGATTATTAATATGGTATTTGGCGCCACCTAGTGGTCAAATCAGTTTATGGAACCCATAATGGCAACTGGTAATAAATGAGGTATGTTTTGGTAAATTGGGTACAAAAAGCCAAACCAGACCAGGCAAGGTAATACAAAAAACGATAAAGATGCTGGGGCTGCAATTGAAATGTTAAATATAAATGTATTTGATCAACAGTAGGAGAGAGACAGAGTACTTACGCATCAGAGTCAATGCTGTTCTGTGTGACCATGGCTTTGAGAGCATCTGAGTTAGCTGGAGAGCGAGAGAGGGAGACGGAGTGAAAGGGATAGAGAAACAGTTGGAGACAGAAAAGGGGATAAATGTGAGCGCTGCAGGGAGAGCACTCTGGCTAAATCTTAAAAGATTTGAACAGCACGAGTAATAAATAACAGAATCGCCACAGACACACACAATATGCAGAGCGAGCAAGGCCAGGCTTAGCTAAACAGACCTGACAACAAAGTGCAGCTGTACATCAACATGAAAGCCATTCCAACTCCTACAGGGTTTCATTCACCGCAGGCCTTTCCCAGGGGGTTTGAACAAGGAGCAGCCAACATCAGGAGCTCCCAAAAGATGTTTGTGAACATACTTGACACTCAGTATCATACCACCATCACCACCTGGTACACCCCCCCTCCCCCTATCATCAGGGATTTGAATCAATCGCTATGAATAGGATTCATTTCCCATTGTCAACAACATAGTTCCATGGGATGATTTGAGGATTCTCCAATTGAAGTAATATTGTTGGACGTCGCCTGCATTGTAACAAATACACAGGAACAGTAAAAGGTTGACCGTTAACCTCCATAGGTTGCCATTCAGCCCGGAGGTCATGTCGTAATAACATATGAAACCACCATCTTCTTTCAGTCGGATGGTCTGGCTACACGTACCTCTGATAGCTTTATGGCGCCAAGGGCTTCACCAGCTGGAACGTACGAGGCATCACAATGACTTCTATAGCAGAAAGACTGCAATGTGACCCCACACCGGGACAAAGGCAGAGGGAAGTTATATAACCACCACTTCCTCATTCCCCACTTCAAGGAAGTGATTATTAGTCATCATCACGTCACCAATGATCATCGACAGCTGCCTAGGGTTTGGATCGTAATGCCACGCCTCAACACCTTCTACAAACACCAATCCAACACATCTGATTGGACCATCTCCATGTCCGTCTGCCCGCTATACAGATGGCCGCAGGACCCATCCTCTGGTGGAAGTGGTGTCCATGTGCCAAACTTGAACTTTATTCGCTTGCGTGGCACACACACCATCATGTATGACTTTAAGGGTTAGAGCTAGAGAGAGCGTGAGAGATGCCTGACTAGACTGGCCAGCAGCACGACATCATGTATGACTTTAAGGGTTAGAGCTAGAGAGAGCGTGAGAGATGCCTGACTAGACTGGCCAGCAGCACGACATCATGTATGACTTTAAGGGTTAGAGCTAGAGAGAGCGTGAGAGATGCCTGACTAGACTGGCCAGCAGCACGACATCATGTATGACTTTAAGGGTTAGAGCTAGAGAGAGCGTGAGAGATGCCTGACTAGACTGGCCAGCAGCACGACATCATGTATGACTTTAAGGGTTAGAGCTAGAGAGAGCGTGAGGGATGCCTGACTAGACTGGCCAGCAGCACGACATCATGAGACACACCGACGCCATCCAGAACCGACGCCCATGTTCCAGGGAGAACATTAAAAATCACATACCTTCATTTCTCATGATCATGTGGACAATCTGCCCTACTGTGTCGTTGTTTTCGCTGCAAGTGTCGTTCAAGTCTAGGAAACACAGACAGACAAAGAAAGAAAATTATTACTTAACTATACACATCTCTTCCATTTTCATAAAGTAATAAAACGCCATAACAATAAACACACACAGAAGTGAATCTATCAGTCTTGTGGGGACTGTGGTGTGTGTGTGTGTGTGTGTGTGTGTGTGTGTGTGTGTGTGTGTGTGTGTGTGTGTGTGTGTGTGTGTGTGTGTGTGTGTGTGTGTGTGTGTGTGTGTGTGTGTGTGTGTGTGTGTGTGTGTGTGTGTCCCACAGCCAAATAGAGACTGAAAAGAATAAGGAAGGAAAAGGTCCAGAGAGTCACATTTTCCCAGAACACCAGCGCCAGAGACCAGACGGAGAGCCATGATTGGTCAGTAGCGAACACAACCGCGACGTACGAAGCATCGCCCAGCGCACAAAGAGAGAGAGAAACAAGTCTGGTAGTCACGACGACATTCTTCCTAGCTGAGCAGCGTGCCAGAGTACAAACTCCGTACACACCTCTCTCTCTCACTGGGAGTGACTCATGTGTACCTAGTTAGAAGAGGAGGGAGGAGGGGAGGGGAAGCAAGGAGGAGAGGTGAGAGCAGGAGAGAGGACTAGGAGAGGAGGCGAAGGGAAGGAAGGAGTAGGGAGGTGAGAGGAGTAGGAGAGGAGAGAGGAGGATAGGGGGAGATAAGAGGTTAGGGGAAGGAGAGGTGAAGAGAGTGTAAAGCGTTTTCTCATGCGAACACTGGCCAGAGAATCAGTTCCGGGCATTGTCCGGGGGTCGCACATGTAGCACCCCACAGGAGATTGGCCAGTCAGACGCACATACTGGAAATACTGGTCTAGACGAGGGCGGAGCTTGGGTAGCGCGTGCAGGAGGCAGAAGGTACTCTTTTTTGTTTCCAGCACATCCAATTCAATTCCATTTTATTTGTACAGCCCTTAAATCACAGTTCCAGTCTCAAAGGGCTTTCCAGGCCATATTTATGACACCCCCCTAGCCCTAGCCCCCAGGGGGAAAGACAAAACTCCCCTAATTAGCAAGGAAGAAACCTTGAGAAGGAACGCAGAGTGGATCCCTCCTTCCAGGAGTACAATGGCTGCCCTCATTGACCCAGAGTAAGCAAACATCCAGGCCTTGGATTTGCCTGTGGATGTCGGCACCAGCCCTTACGGACAGAGGTTCCCATGTCTCATCGTGTCTCCAGGTAGAAGACCCTAACCCTAACCCTGTCTCCAGGTAGAAGACCCTAACCCTAACCCTGTCTCCAGGTAGAAGACCCTAACCCTAACCCTGTCTCCAGGTAGAAGACCCTAACCCTTACAGACAGAGGTTCCCATGTCTCATCGTGTCTCCAGGTAGAAGACCCTAACCCTAACCCTGTCTCCAGGTAGAAGACCCTAACCCTAACCCTGTCTCCAGGTAGAAGACCCTAACCCTAACGGACAGAGGTTCCCATGTCTCATCGTGTCTCCAGGTAGAAGACCCTAACCCTAACCCTGTCTCCAGGTAGAAGACCCTAACCCTAACCCTGTCTCCAGGTAGAAGACCCTAACCCTAACCCTGTCTCCAGGTAGAAGACCCTCACCCTTTCGTTGGCGTGTCTGTGTGAACGATCCTTCTACTAAACCCTCAGATGTTTTCATTTTTCTGATTTCACGCCGGTCACATGATAGCAATGTCTTCAACGCACGCTATCAATTTTCATCTTCGTTGCATTTTCCGCGTGCTGCAGTGGAACATAGTGCAGTGTTTACAGTGAATCATAACCATTCTGAAGCACAGAGAGTCAGGCTGTCATTGGTCCTCTTCATAACGGTTTCTCTTTGTTCCACTCTGGGAACTCTTAATGGCCACTGTGAAGAACTCCCCAAAGTGTCTGGTTCACCTGATGCCTGGCCCTCATAAAGATTCAAATTAAAAACGGCTGGATGTCATGTGATCCTTACATACATACTGCTTTTGTCTTTTAGTTTTTACACTATCCTGCTTATCCAAGGGAAAACGACTCAAACACAACCCTTTGATACGCACACGCCCCCTCACCTCCGCCCAGCTCCAGGTCCTCCTGGTCCAGGTCCTTGTCCTGGTCCAGGTCCTCCTCCTCCTCTTCGGGCTCCCCTGTAGTGCAGCGGTAGCCCTTCCTCTTCAGTATGTGACAGATGAGGACCCCCAGGAGGCCCAGCAGGAAGAAGACGGGCACCAGGACGAAGGCGATGTACTCCGGGTTGGTCTCGCCTCCCCCGCCAGCACCCGCCGCCGGGCTGGTGGTCTGGCCCGCTGGAAGAGACCACAACATGAAGAACAACACTTCTGGTGCCTTTATTAACAAGGTGTGGGCGACACCCAAGGTGGGAATCGAACCCCAGTACACTGGCAATGTTAACGATAAAAGTTACTTATCCAATAATAGAAACACACAATGTCCCATCACTTTTTGGTTCGTTATTGGACATTGTGTGTTTTTATGTTTTATTGTGAGCAGGGTCAAAGACCACATTGGTCACACCATGCATGGACAACAAGGTTTTCTAGACAGGACCACAAGAGAGGAGTATGAGATGGAGGGAGACCGAGGGGAGACCAAGAGACAGAGGGGAGACCAAGAGACAGAGGGGAGACAGGGGAGACAGAGGGGAGACAGAGGGGAGACAGAGAGACAGAGGGGAGACAGAGGGAGACCGAGGAGACAGAGGGGAGACAGGGGAGACAGAGGGGAGACAGAGGAGACAGAGGGGAGACAGAGGGAGACCGAGGAGACAGAGGGGAGACAGAGGGAGACCGAGGAGAGACCAAGAGACAGAGGGGAGACAGGGGAGAACAAGAGACAGAGGGAGACAGAGGGGAGACAGAGGAGACAGAGGGGAGACAGGGGAGAACAAGAGACAGAGGGAGACCGAGGAGACAGAGGGGAGACAGGGGAGACCGAGGAGAGACCAAGAGACAGAGGGGAGACAGGGGAGACCGAGGAGAGACCAAGAGACAGAGGAGAGACCGAGGGGAGACAGAGGGAGACAGAGGGAGAACAAGAGACAGAGGGAGACCGAGGGGAGACCGAGGAGACAGAGGGAGAACAAGAGACAGAGGGAGACCGAGGGGAGACCGAGGAGACAGAGGGAGAACAAGAGACAGAGGGAGACCGAGGAGAGACAGAGGGAGACAGAGGGGAGACAGAGGGAGACCGAGGAGACAGAGGGAGACCGAGGGGAGACAGAGGGAGGGAAGGGAGAGATGGGAAGGGGAGGATGCGTTTATGGGTGTCACGCAGAGTCGGCTGTGAAGAGACTTATTTAGAACAATAATAACACACGGCACAAACTGTACAGTTAACGGTGTTAGAAAATGGACTGAATTCATTTCTTTATCTTTGCCTGCTCCGGGCAGCTTCACTATTAATGTAAAATATTCGCTGATCCATATACAAAGATATTACTGGTTTGTACAGACACTTTTATCAAGACTTTCTTAGATGCGGGCCATTCATGAAGAAGTAGGGGTATGGGCCTTTTGCCTATGAGCTACCCTGCACACATCAGGGCTCACCCAGAGCCTGTCTGAGGGAGTCCAACACCAGGAGCACCAGGAGCTACCCTGCACACATCAGGGCTCACCCAGAGCCTGTCTGAGGGAGTCCAACACCAGGAGCACCAGGAGCTACCCTGCACACATCAGGGCTCACCCAGAGCCTGTCTGAGGGAGTCCAACACCAGGAGCACCAGGAGCTACCCTGCACACATCAGGGCTCACCCAGAGCCTGTCTGAGGGAGTCCAACACCAGGAGCACCAGGAGCTACCCTGCACACATCAGGGCTCACCCAGAGCCTGTCTGAGGGAGTCCAACACCAGGAGGACCAGGAGCTAGCCACCCTTTGTCTTCTAATTATAAATAGACACTGGGCCGCTTCCATTCCAGGTGCTATAAAAAGCATTGATGAATGGAAGATGATCTCTGCTAAAAGAACAGCTGATGAAACAAGCATGCATGCATGAATGTGCATGTGCCTGTATGTATGAATACACACATGCGAACACACCTGACTTCAGCCTTTTTCCTCATGGCACTATGGGTAAGGAGGTAGAAAGAAGAGTTCAAGAGAAAGCGATTGGAGGAAAGAAACCAGTCAGGAAAGTGTGATATTGGAGCGAGAGAGGTAGAGCAAAAGAGAGACAGACAGTACAGGTACAGCGGACATTGTCACCATCATAAACGTTTCTCCAAGATAATGGTGTGTGTGTTTCCCAACAGCCCAAGAAGGGGAGAAAAAGAAGATATAGAGACCAGACCAGCTAGAGAGAGGCACAACTTGAATGAAGAGATGCCATTCAGTGTTTTCAATAGGGGACTATATTAACTATATATATATATATATATATATATATATATATACTATATATATAATTATTATATTATATATATAATGGAGACTATATTCTACTACAAAAGCAGGCGGGCGGGGGGGGGGGGGGGGGTTCTAGTCACGATGACAGACTAGTATGACGCATGCAATCAACGTCACCCATGTTAATATTCATCATCACTATATCTTGAAATGAGGTGATGACGTATAGTTCCACAGCTGTACGTCCATTCACAATTACAACAACCACACACTCACAGGATTTTAGACTCCTTTAGATGAATAGGGACCTTACAACCAGGAGTCCTACAGGAGTGGCCCCGTCCCCGGGCGTTTAGTCGATATATAACAAAGACCACGCAGTATACAACCACCGCTGACAGGTAGCCTTAGCTTCTTGGTCCTTCTAGCAGACGCTGGGATCCAGAGCTGCTTAGATTAGTTATTAAGAGTTCAGGTAGGGGTAGGGCTCCTTGCTCAGGGATGTCTACAGGACTGCAGACGTTAGGGTTCCAAAGTACAACCTTTCAGCTTGGACCCAAACCACTAACCACTAACCACTAACCACTAACCCACTAACCACTAACCCACTAACCACTAACCACGAGACCCCCTTGCCCAGCAGTCCTTCAGATGTCATGCCGATACATTGTGACGATGGACAGAGATGTCACTCATCTGAGTTGATTGGCTGTTACCCTGAGATAGAACGGTCCTGCTCACATGTAAATTGCACCGAGACATCATAACCTTGATGTCCCAATCTAACTTACACGAGATTACAAAACAAGAGCAATAGGAAATGTAACAAAATATTATAGAGCAATTCACACTTTCATTATTGACACAGATGGTGATGAATCAGAAGCACACACACAGTATGTTAAGCCATTAAGTGCCCTGGAAAGCCCAGTATACATGCAAGAAATGATTATTACGTAGGCAGACAAAAAGGTCAGAGGTCACACACTCTGACCCCAAGACCAGCAGAGTCTAGGAGGTTCCCTAGCCAACGCTTTCGGTCCTGAATCACCAGGCAAGGCATATCACACACACACACACACACACACACACACACACACACACACACACACACACACACACACACACACACACACACACACACACACACACACACACACACGTCACTTTGTGCATGTGTGAGTTAGTAAGTCAGGGAAGTGAGCCACAATGTTGTCTCACTATACATCGCACAAATAGCCACATCTGAATGCTTCGTCTGCATGCGTCTGCCCCCCTAGCCACACATGGTGGGTGCTTGTCAGACTACCACTGTTCCCAGTCTCCCCACCGGCTCATCTATAAAAACATGGTGATAGAGGCCTTTGTCCGCTCGGTGAACTCGGCAGCGTGACATCCTCTCTGCATTTCACAGACCAGGATATGGAGGTACCGCTGGACAGGATCCAGGGATGCATTCCAAAACCATCCCCTACGCCCAACTTATATGCTCCTCCTATTGCTGGTTCGTTTGGCGATTGGGTAATACACTATGTACCCTGTAGGCACAGTGGTGAGTGGGTAATACACTATGTACCCTGTAGGCACAGTGGTGATTGGGTAATACACTATGTACCCTGTAGGCACAGTGGTGATTGGGTAATACACTATGTACCCTGTAGGCACAGTGGTGATTGGGTAATACACTATGTACCCTGTAGGCACAGTGGTGATTGGGTAATACACTATGTACCCTGTAGGCACAGTGGTGAGTGGGTAATACACTATGTACCCTGTAGGCACAGTGGTGATTGGGTAATACACTATGTACCCTGTAGGCACAGTGGTGATTGGGTAATACACTATGTACCCTGTAGGCACAGTGGTGATTGGGTAATACATTTTGAGACTCACTAAAGAATGACTATTGAAAGACACCATGCCTCTACAGTACAGTCTGCATTAGCCACCCATGCAAGTTATTCTATAGAGGAAGGGAAACCAGTTCCAGGTTAAGATGATTCAAAGTGAAACAGGATATTAGGGTTGGCACTGAGATTGTGTGTGTGTGTGTGTGTGTGTGTGTGTGTGTGTGTGTGTGTGTGTGTGTGTGTGTGTGTGTGTGTGTGTGTGTGTGTGTGTGTGTGTGTGTGTGTGTGTGTGTGTGTGTGTGTGTGTGTGTGTGTGTGTGTGTGTGTGTGTGTGTGTGTGGGGGGGGGGGGGTAATGGAAGAACTATAAGAGGTCGTCCTGAATGATGTCATTAATAGTATTCATTACCTTTGGATATTAACTGGAAAACCTTTTGTTTTATTTGTGAAATAGGGTGACAGTGCTCTTTGGATATTGCAGACAAAGTGTGTGTCTATTCACGTCTTTCCATTGACTTTGTATGTAATCGAACCGCGCCAAAACAATCGCTTCGCTTTTGGTGTGAAGGCACCTTTGGGGAGTCAAACACAGCAGATGTTCTGTTGAAGGATGCATCAATACAGATCTCTGCAGTCTCCCAAAACCCCAAAATGACAGGACAGAGTGGATTAATTGTATTTTTAATGGCAACGTCCTACAGTTAGCTCATTTTTGTATGTGTTAAAGCAAAATTTTATGTGTTACAATTTCTAACTGTTAACAAAATTATTATTAATAAACTAGTCCCTCATTGGCTCCTAAATCGATAACAATTCCTAATATAATTGGTTTAACCATTGGATTACAATATCATATTCAAGATTATAAGTCATTAGAACATCAAGGCAACAATTTTGTTCCTTTAAGTAAACCCAACATGTACCGTAACGTTGAGATTTCAGTTTTTCATCAGACAAGGGCTGGGTTGCTCCATGTAATTCGAAGCCTCAACCCAAACAAATCTGTGCCAAATGTAAACTACTTTACAGCATTGACCAGGGTTAGTTATGTTGACACGGAACACAGGTTTATAATTAGATCCTCAACGAACAGGTTGAGGTGCATTTCACTGGTGGCACCAATCAGCATCATCAAATGATGATGTTAAGATTAGTGGATAACAAGTTTTAAATATATATTTTAGCAAACCAAAAGACAATGTGGTGACATTACTCTTTTTCGCTAATTTGCTAGATATTTCCTCTGGCTAAACATCAGGGACCGGTTTACATTAGCAAGTGTACAGCCCTTTAGAAAAGCTAATTTTTCTTCTGAAAATCATAATTCTCTTAAAGGGACCACAAAGGGACGAACACGCAAGTTTGTATTCTGTGTTTGCACACCACTGCGCATGCTCTGGACTTGGCGACGAGACGCAGTTTGAATTCTGTAAAGAACGCCAGAAAGTATTTGAATAGCATCTCCTGTGTGTTCTCAAAGTATTCCACTAATACAATGGTCAAGAGAAATGCGTATGATAAAGCGTGTAACATTTTGCAGGTCTTATGCATTACGGAGTGTGTTGTACAGCATTAAAGTGTGACTGCATGCTGAAATAATCAGCCTCACCCACCGGTACGGTTATGGATGAAAGCGTCTGCTAAATCACTTAATGCCATGTATTTATTGGAATCGCCACACAGATTAACCATTTGGGGAGTTGTTTGTAAATGATAGTCTGTGGCCACTTTCAGGTTTTTTTTTATAGACGCAATCCATGTGCACACACGACCACTAGAGATGGAAAAAGATAGAAAAGCAAAAGATTCAAGCAGTTGTTTTTTCAACACGTAAAAGATCCCTTGCGATCAAATGAAATGTACATTCATAATAAGCCGAGCTACAAAATAAATATTGTGTTTGCTAAACGATAAATACAACTTTCGCGAGAAACATTTGGCATCCTGTTTACCAATGGTTCCACGTACTTGAATAAAGCCTGCCCTCTCTCGGCTGAGATTTTCCACTTTAACCTAAAATAATGAGCGAAAACATCCCCAATGCTGATCTGGTCGCGGGCCAAATTGTTTCGAAATAGTAATGGGAGCAACAAGGAAAAACTCACGCGTAACGATGCGCACACCTGTGGATCCGGCCATCGATGGGCGATAAGCAGCTAAAGGAGCTGCTCCGTTTGTGGCTACTGTGTTTCCCGTGTGGAACTAGGCTGGGGGACACTGGACACCAGCGTGAGACAGGGAGGGTTCTCCGTTGATGTGTGTAAAATCATTTCCTCCTTCCCCAAGATTGGGTACGCCCATCTTCTTAAAGGACTACTGCTGCCGACTCTCTAAGTGCAACTTGGCTCTGTAGAAGTGACACTGGCAGGCCTATTTTGATATGGTGTTGCAATACCATATCACAACTACTCATTACCGCAAAACGTGTCTGTCTGGCACATACTTGAGTTTCTAACTCATATGTTTTATATATTATATATTTCATATATATTTGTATTATTGTTCACGATCCTCACTTGCTCTCTGCTAAAGAGGAGTCGCAGGTGTGTCGCATTTCCGTGCTTAATGAGCAGGTGACCGGGTAACCATTTCAGCCAATCAGAAGTTATGAATGTAGTAGCGTGTGTTTAACCTGGAGGGGGAGTCAGGTGTAACTTGGGTCCTACCAATCTCTTTTTCTGCTCAATGACCTGAACAACACCAAGTCCACTCAAGTTATAGCGCAGTCATCCCTTGGCTGTTGGAGCAGAAGCAACATTGTTTGGAAAAATAGTAATAGTCTCAAGTTTATTGATATAAAAAAACATCTTCAAATCAAGCAAAGTGTGTACCAAAGAGCTCCACAGAAAGAAACATTGAGGCAGCAGATAAAACCACAGATCGAATAAGGCTGGGAATCAGAATAAAATACGTGCTGTCTAACACACGCCGTGTTAGACAACACGGCGCAATGAAGGAATAAAAAACCAGTTGATTGTTGATCCCAAAGACTGTTTGATGAATGATAGATGCCTCCATCCACCATGGAGCGCATCTAGCAGCTTCTTGGAATTATTGCTTGCTCAACAACTGACCATGACTAGATACAACCTATCGCAGTCAATGGAGTTTTAGCGTATTTTATTATTTACCGTCCTTTAATTAAATTGTATAGACAGAGAAACTCATCATGTAGGAATGCATCGTTTTTTCAAAATGAATTGTGCCGAGGAATACATGCTTGATTTGCATTTCTTTTTTAAACCCATGGGCCACGGCGGTCTCGGCCTGAACACGACTCTTGGTCGTTCTCTAC
Organism: Lota lota; assembly: GCA_026745465.1. Lineage (NCBI taxonomy): Eukaryota > Metazoa > Chordata > Actinopteri > Gadiformes > Lotidae > Lota > Lota lota. The sequence continues at coordinate 1,388,199 of JACYXH010000232.1, forward strand.
TCTCAACATGTCACATCCGGACAATGATTACCGGAGGTACAACAGAGGTAGAATTCATAGGTTGTCGTGTTCTCCTTATTCATGAGGCTGCCTCATCCTATGAAAAAGAACTCAATGCATTTCTAAACAAGCCCCCATGATGATTTGATAGGCAATTAGAGTATTGTTAAAATCGTTTCCAGTTTGGAATTCTGCTTCTAACACTACTAACACCAATGCTGCCCTCTGCTGGACAAATGCATGCAGTTTTCCCGGGCAATCAAACCTTGAAATTTTTAAGGACATCACTTGTGGATTCGTTCGCATGAGATGACTCCCTCTGCGGGTTAAACACGTGCTTTTGCATGCATATGAGCCTGTTTTTGGTTGATGTGGTTAGCCGGTAGCTGCTGGTTAATTGATGTGACACACCTGTCCTTTACGTGTTGAAACTGAATTGAAGAGGCATTTACCGTGGAGCTTGCAGCCCTGCCCAAGAATGAACCACAACCTGAGAGTATTTCTTTAAGGCAGGTTCAGGGAGTTTGGTTCACCTTTACAATTACTTAGAAAGCCTATACATGCTATACAACACAGACAGGAATGTCTCCTAAATAAGCTTTCCTGAACACAATGACTGATTAATAATAATAATAATCGATGACATGTCACGCTCCCAGGCGTGTAAGAAACAGAACGCTGCTTGCCTATAGCCAAAGGCCAACGTATGTACTGTCCTTTTGTATGCCACAGGTAAAGCACATAAGGCCCAACGTATGTACTGTCCTTTTGTATGCCACAGGTAAAGCACATAAGGCCCAACGTATGTACTGTCCTTTTGTCCTATTAACTTCTGTGAACACCACCTTAGCAGAATGGATGGGAGGCTTGTACATGATATGCAGTACAGTGGAGTGGGCCATAGAGATCAATTCTCAGGTTCGATCTCCAACGTTTGCAGCCTACCAGTAAACAGGTCAGTTTCATTGGAACAGAGTCTACTAAATGACTAAATGGCTAAACTATTTACCTTGAAATCTATTGGCATAGGAATCCCCCATAACAGAATTGCTCTATATTTATTATGACATACTACAACGTATTTGATAGAAGGCTACTTGAATCTGCTTCAGCCAAGGGTACATGCGAGATCACAGACCAAGTTGCACTGCCGCTGTTAGTTGGTGGAAGGGGGTCTTGATTATCTGGGACTAAACGTAGAATAAAAGAGCTTACTGTCCAACACAGACCATCCACAGTGTTGCTGCATTTTGGGGACAAAGCAAGAATTGTATTTTGTGAAAGAAAAGTACGAACGGTTGTGTTTTTATACCCTATTCTTTCGTGCTGTGACCGTGGTAGCCTACTCTCCGATATTTTGCTCATAATAAACGAATATGAATAATTCTGAAATCCTGCAAACTTGCATCGTCTTATAACGACAATGAATGGACGAATGAATGAGATCGGTTGATCTTGCAATTCGAATGGAGGATTTGTATTAATATCATTGTGATGAACAAGTCCATTTTCTTTTTCAATTTAATGTATTTTGGCAGATCCAATCAATGCATAGGTGCATTTCATGATGAGCGCATGTTTGTGATGAGCGCATGTTTGTGATGAGCGCATGTTTGTGATGAGCGCATGCATTATCTCACCGCACAGTGCATAAACCTTTATAAAGTTCCTTCCCAACAGCAATTGACAAGACTGCAATAAGCTACACCTCACCTGTTCACACATGCTCACACATGCTCTTCCAGAAAAGCCCCTGCCAAGATGGAGCCGCCTGCCCTAGATTCGCTGTTCACTGGTCCGCCCAACCACTCCGCCTGCCGCGTGCTTCGGCAGTAGTGAAAGGGAACGTTTGACGCCAGCGTGTGCCTGCTGCAGAAAGCACGTGGAAGTGTGTATGGTGGGCTTTGCTGCAGCCGTATGTACGGAGCATGAGGCAAAATGGGAATTCCACCAATACAATAGATTTCCAATTTTCGCACTGAAGTAAATAATTTTTTTGTTGTACTGCTATTTATTGCGACGTGAAGTGGAAAAACGCTCATAGAAATGACACGTTACCTTAAAATAAGCACATATTTCGAATAAGGACAAAACGTGATTGCGTGTACATTAGTATCATTACGGCTCATAAAAGCGAGTCAAACTTGGGTCCACGCCCTCCTGTGTTTTTCCTAGCTCTGGCCAGACACACTTCAACGTGAGCGCGGTGCCCCGTGCAAGCATACCACGCCCACAGTGACCAATGAGAAACGTTGGGGGCGTGTCTATGGGGAGGCTTCGTCCACAGACAGCCAATAGGCTTCGTCGAACAATTCCCTGGCCGGCCACAGCAGGCACGTGTAACCCTGCGTGTAAACTAGAGGGGAGACAAGTCTCCCGCTGACTGACCACAGACAGCCAGGACGCAACGTTGACGTGTTTCTTTGACACATCACAGCATCTTGCTTACTGTTCGTATTATTATACGATTCGAAGGATCTTGGCATCTAATGAAAAAAGAAGGTAAGATCGCTTTTTATTATTCGCATCATTTATTATTATTGTTCATGTGTTAGAGGAGTGGTATTCTTTGACTGCTCTCTGTATTTTCAGTTTGGAACCAAACTGTACTATACTTATGTTTTGTTTGTTTTACCAGTTGATGGTTGCGTTTTGAGTGTAATGGTGTTCAACATATAACGTTAACATCGTTTAACTGGGAACATTGTGCCCCAGCTTATCCAGCGTGCCTAATGTTTCAAAAAGTGTAAATATGCATGACTAGACTGTCCATTATGCCATGTTGTTTTAAAGCAGACCATTCTGAAGTCTTTTTACGCGTCGTAAGGAACAGTGCTGTGGACTGACCCAGGTGATGAAACGCTGAGGTCCGAATGTTTCTTTGAGGCACGCATTGCATTTGTTTTGTTCCGCAGACACGGAATGGGCCATGTGGACGTTTGTTGTTCTGCTCAGGTCATGCTTTTATATTGTCTAATGGTTCGACAAGGAATGCTGTCTAAATCTCTTTCTACTTTTCAAATGTCTACCTTGATGTGATATGCATATCTCTCTGATAAACGGCATCTATTATGTTCGACTAAAATGTAAAGCTGCATACGTCATTGGATTATAAGTAGCCCCCAACCTAACACATTTTGAAAAGAATGTTTTACAGAAAACACAGAACCGATTATTTATATACATTTTCCTAAGCAACCCTTCGTTAACAACGGTGTTAGTACGTGTGCGCTTCTTCATGACTGGACTTGCATATGTAATCCACTAGATGCTGCTAGTGGCCACTAACGTTTGTAGAGTCATGGTTAAGGAGCCCACCGCTGACTGAAGCGGATTCCAACCTTGAAGGCAGATTCTGCTTATCTGATGCTTGTGCAGATATCGAAGCTTTGGTGTCCTTTAACTATACTGTGTCGTGATCAAGACTTCGATAGGGTGGCATCTTGCTTTGATTCTCGTCTGTCTTACGTTTGTCTTGCAATGGCTGCGTGCCTGGCAGCTAACCCATCCGAGTAGGTTAGGGGCTCTTCATGTGTAGACAGAATGCCATTAGCTTTTGGTTGTGCGAAGCTCATGGTCATATGGTTCTTTTATGGATGCAACTAATGATTATTTAATCTATTGATTGCTTCAATCAATAATTCTGACATGCCTTGCATTGTATGAGAAAATAACTTGAAGGGAATAAGATGAAATGTATTTGAGTAACTTTATTAAAGCATCACTGAACAAGGGGTGTGGACTCTAAAATATGGTGAAAACTACGTTAAAAATGTTTTAAATTGGAGAAGGCATAGGAGTAGGACTGTATGTAATGCAGGCCCTGGAACTGGAAAAACCTTTTGCAGGAAGGTCTGCAGAACATCCTTTGATTTGTCTTTGTTCATAAGAATAGTTTTGTTTCATGTGGGAATGGAGCATATAGCTTGTCTCTATTACAAAGGGCCAGTGCGTATCATTTGTCTAAGACGACCTAGTCAGTTGACATGCTCTGCATTAGCCTGCTGCAGTTTAAGGCTTCAGCACCGGCTGCTTCCCAGCTCATTAAGAGCTGCGACATGCATGGCACTTTGTGGATGTCTTACAGAAAAACGATAGGAATGAAGTCATTTGTATATTTTCGGTAAGGCATGCTCCCATTTCAAAGTCAGGCCTTGATGTTATTGAGATAATGAGAAATGTGCTATCTCAGGATTCAGCAACATGTCTGTATTCTCACACGCAAGAAGCAGAAGAGTTGAAATCATATCATCTAACCCTGGTGAACACTGCATGTAACACAGAGCCTACCTTGGGGCGCACGTTTGTTTGTAGAGTGATCATTTTGATGTTACCAATTTAGTTTAAGTTACTTTGTGGTTGTTAAGAACATCCACTCCACGCAATATCTCACAAATTGAAACAAGAAACGCATACTATGGTTAAGTGCGTAGTGCTTGAGTAGCTCTGGGAAAAAAAAAGTAAAGGCTGTATAACGAATACTGATCAGGGAGCAGCGGGGGGTGAAAGCAGTGTGCGCTGCGTGCCTGAGCTGTCCAATCGTTGCCGGTGAGCTTTCTCATTGGCTCAGAGAGGCTTGAGAGTCGTCCAATGAGCAGCAAAGGAAGCTCGCGGAACTCACGGCTGCGGACACGTGCAAGAGACGCACACTGGTCAAGTGTGTTGTCACTGGAGTGACAGCAGCGCCGCGTTAACGGATATGGCATACTAACGGTAAACCGAGACTTTGACACCCTGCTGCGCACCCTGTCTATAAATACCTCCGAATTGACACAGGCCTATGCAGTGAGGTACAGCAAATATCTATTCTATATATCTATTCTATTCTGTCCGTTACGGTAAGCCAATAATACCATACTATGCCAGTTACACCCTTGATACGGGCTTATAGCTGTGAGAGGCGCGATATGATGTCCATCATCGTTCATATCGTGACATGCTATTACTGCTACCCAGTTTGTGAATTGAATTCGTTGAATTAAGTGTAGATTGTAAAGTATAAGTGTTTTTGTTGTAGCTTATTTTACATGGCAAACAGACGCTTGCAACATGCTATTCCCCTCCGGTGTTCATCTGATTATCTTCAGCAGTATGAGAAGATGACTGCAAATTAGACTCGTCTCTGATGTTTCATGCTTCTAAGAATTGTCCCTAATGTCCACCATAATCATATTTGAACCGTTTAGCCTTAACAGTTAGTGGACATTTAATTGAACCAGTGCACACTAAGGTGCAGTCCATTTATTCCAATGGCTGATGGTCTTTTCCGAGGTGCTGTGTGCCAGCTGTAATCGTTGTTTTTACCTTTGCTCTTGAACAAGGCAGTGAGCCAACCAAGACATTCGTTTATGATATGAACTGTGTAATTAACAACTTTTTCATTACGTTTACATTTGTATTGGTATAATGCTTGTTGATGTATCTTTCGGTACTGTTTGATTTTGTGACTTTACGGAGAAAACATTTGCTCATTTGGCAGTAGGGTTTTGACTTATTTTAATCAAAATAGTATGATACGTTTGGCAGCAGCTGTCGCAACCTTGTCCAGAGAGAAAAACGATATTAGGCTGTATAAACCTTATCATACATTATACATTGTCAAACCTTTACTAGAAAGTAGCGCCGACGCATCCAGCAGCTTATAATGGGTTGTTTGTCTGCAGAGAAGTGACCATGTATGTGTGCTTATAGTTGTACGGCATCTCAAAGTGCCTTCACATATCGGTATTGCAAATCAAATAAAACGTACTATTGGATGAAACCTCCCTAACCCTGACAAACAATGCCACGACCGTACGAGCAGAATGCCAAGCGAAGGAATAGGAAGAGGGGGCGAGAGAGAGACAGAATAAAGTTTGGTCACAGAGCCATGTCTTCCTTCTTGCAGGGCTTAAAGGATTAATGGGGTGGATGTCTTTTTCTCCTGCTCAGGATTTCTTACTTGCGTAGGTGATGGCCCAATTTATACCCCACCTCCCAGTGTACGGTCAGAAATAATCTGCACACTATACTGGGCCCAGCGCCCGTGAGCCCAGATCTCTGGGTGGGAACTGACAAGGGCAGATTGAACGATGACGTCTAAGCTCTGTTTCCCTGTTTAGGACATCATCTCCACACATCCTGATTCAGATACCTGGTGTTTTCACTTTAGTAGCAGGAGATCATTTCAATGAGCTGTTCATCATCTTGGGGGCATGTCTACAGTTCAAATAATAATCCATACCCTTTTTATGTTTATCGACCGATGGATTCACCACTAAACCATGAAAGCTGTCTCATATACTAAAACAGATGTTTGTTTCTCTCCATCACCCCCCTTTTTCCTTCTCCTCTCCAGGTGGTGTTTTGCAGTCCCTAGCAAGCCAAAGGGGAGAAGACCAGACCTCAAGTGAAGCAGAAGAAAGCTTCTCCTGACCCATGTGTTGAAGAGACTCTAGCGCCAAGCGTGTTTCAGAAGAGCTCATCTTCTTCTAAGAACTATTCTAAAAAAAACATTCCAGCAGAGAAGACGTTTTAACCCATTCCCTTTTTCTCTTGAGGACCAACTGGCCGTCTCTCTGTAGTTTTACCAGTTAAAACCACAACCATGATTCCCATATGTAATCCCAGCAGTCCCACTTAAACCCTACCTTAAAAATATCATTTTTAAGAGCTTACGCCATTAAACTGAGAACCTCCCACCCAGCTGTCCCAGCCTCACCCCACACTAGCATGAGTTATGACAGCTCCATATCGGCCCCCGGCATGAACACTAGGGGCCGCGGTGCCAGGGCCCCCAAGAAGGAGGCGGGCCAGCAGGAAGAAGACTCGGGCAGCTTGAGCCCTCTGAGTGCCGGCGGTGACGGCGGCATGCCCAGCTCAGCCATCGACAGCCAGGAGTCCAGGGACCATGGCAGCATGGAAGGAGCAGGGGGAGAGGGAGGCTCCTCGTCCGGGGGCTCCAGCCACCGGCGGGGCCCTCCCACCTCGGACGACAACGACGGCCAGTCGAGCGGCAATGACTCCGGGGAGAGGGAGAACAGTTCCCAGGGCCGGCAGTCCACGCGGAGCTCCCACAGCTCGTCCAATGGGAAGGACTCTGGCATGATGCTGACCGAGAGCAACAAGAGGTGAAGGGGGGCTCTTATTGTGAAATAGCGCATGCTCTGATTGGGAAATATCCCACACGGCTTGTACCGGCTCCATCTGCATTAAGTCACCCTGTACATCCAGGCCGTTTGGGACGTTTTGTACAGTACTTCTGGTGTGTAAAAGGATTTGGCCTTCAGCTACGCTACAGTATACCAATAGATACTACTTCGGTGAGAGGAAACAATAAAAGTACAGGGCGAGAAATGTGTGTATGTAACACATTCCTATGGCTCAATAGATGTTTGTGTTGTAGTTTCAGTGACATGGCATGAAAGTTCAACTTCCCACCATTTTACCGTCCAGTGTTCTTTACACATGAGGGTCTGAGCTCCACGGACAAATGACAGGCGATGGACAGGATGGGCAGGATGGGGAAATGAAAAGACAGCGGTTACGTAAGAGCCGCAGTCGATGGCGTGTGTTGCCAACGTGAGCTTGTCTCACTGACGTAGACCGCTAGGGCCGACTGGCGAACGTCACGAAGGGGAGGGGGGTCCTGAGAGGTTTGTGGAGGTCTGTTATGGCCGGTTATGACATAACTTCAGGATGACACGGAACAATGAAGAATCTGCCTGCGATTCAGTGGAGCTCCTGGCAACGATAAAAAAGGCAGTACCGCTGCAATTTGGTCTTCCTGTTGCCCTGGAACAAGGCCATAGAAATAGAGCAAAATCAAGAGAGAGAACACACATGCATGGAAAATCAGATGTTGTTACATTCGGTAAAAGAGATGTAGAAATATTTGGCATGAAGAACATGAATAATCACTTTAAGCTCTTGGATAGCCATCTCGTGTTGTTCATAGTGAATAATGAATCCATGGTTAGATATTTACCAAAGGTGTACTCTTTTAAAGAATATCTTTAAAGTCCAACCCTCTCTTTCTCTCCTCCACCCCCCCAGCACCAACTCCCAGAGCCTGTCCCCCCCCAGTGGCTCTCTGGCCTACAGCCTGCTGTCCACCAGCTCGGAGCAGGACCCCCCCTCCACCTCGGGCTGCAGCAGCGACCAGTCGGCCCGCCTGCACACCCAGAAGGAGCTCATGAAGGCCCTGAAGGAGCTCAAGATCCGGCTGCCTGTCGAACGCAAGACCAAGGGCCACTCCAGCACCCTGGACGCGCTGAAGTACGCCCTCAACTGCGTCAAACAAGTCCGAGGTAAGGGGATACGTACCTTAGTGCCTGTTAGCCATTTTCCGTCGGTTAGCCTCAGTCGCTAACCGACGGCGTGTGTTCTTGTCCCCAGCCAACCAGGAGTACTACCACCAGTGGAGTGTGGAGGAGTGCCACGGCTGCAGCCTGGACCTGTCCACCTTCACCATCGAGGAGCTGGACAACATCAGCTCCGAGTACACCCTCAAGAACACGGTGAGACCTTCAACCCTCCTCTCCTGCTCCACCACCAAGGCGTTAAAGCCTTAATACTAACCACCTCGTCTCCTCCCTCCTCTCCACAGGACACATTCTCCATGGCCGTGTCCTTCCTGTCGGGCAAGGTGCTCTACGTCTCCCCGCAGGGGTCCTCCCTGCTCCGCTGCAAGCCAGAGTCCCTCCAGGGGACCGTGTTCTCCGAGCTCCTGGCCCCCCAGGACGTCAGCACCTTCTACAGCAACACCGCCCCCTGCCGCCTGCCCCCCTGGGCCACCTGCATGGGCTCCGGTGAGTTCAGGCCCCCCACCGCCCCCCCGCTGATTGAGTTAGGATCGTTGGGGTCCCGGAGATTAATAGGTGGAAAAATGGCTTGTTTTTGTTTTCTCGTCGCAGGATGGAAGATGATGTTTGCTCTTTACAATAAGTGACAAGAAATGGGTTTAAGATAAGAATAAAATGTATGTGTTGGCTCTCGGATGCAAAATGCATTTGCTTAAATGTGGTTACTTCACATCCGTAGCAGATGCAGAGTTAATCAGCCTATGAGTCAGTCCACAGGAAATTCATCAATTCATGATTTTGATCATCTATCCATCTTGAGATAATTCTCAACATTATCATAATTATTTTCTTCTTCCATTTCAGTAATTAATCCAAATCTGAAATATTACACTTGCTGAACAATTTTATTTTCACTTTGTAAGCTGGGGTGGTCAATAAGATTTGCTATAATATATATTGTATGTTATTATATTAATAACTCAACCACTGGGTTGAACAGAAGCCCCTGTCCGAGGTCCTAACCAGACTCCCCCACCACCCTAGTCTCCCCTCCGCCCGACGGCACCCAGGAGAAGTCCATGTTCTGCCGCATCAGCGCCACCCGCCTGCAGGGCGGCGCCATGCGCTACTCCCCGTTCCGCCTCACGCCGTACCAGCTGACCCTGCGGGCCTCCGAGGACGCCCAGCCCCAGCCCTGCTGCCTGCTCATCGCCGAGCGTGTGCACTCAGGATACGAAGGTACATGCCTTCACACTCTGCCTTCACTCTGCCTTCACACTGCCTTCACACTCTGCCTTCACTCTGCCTTCACACTCTGCCTTCACACTCTGCCTTCACTCTGCCTTCACACTCTGCCTTCACACTGCCTTCACACTCTGCCTTCACTCTGCCTTCACACTCTGCCTTCACTCTGCCTTCACTCTGCCTTCACACTCTGCCTTCACACTCTGCCTTCACTCTGCCTTCACACTCTGCCTTCACACTCTGCCTTCACACTCTGCCTTCACTCTGCCTTCACTCTGCCTTCACTCTGCCTTCACACTCTGCCTTCACACTGCCTTCACACTCTGCCTTCACACTCTGCCTTCACACTCTGCCTTCACTCTGCCTTCACACTCTGCCTTCACTCTGCCTTCACTCTGCCTTCACACTCTGCCTTCACACTCTGCCTTCACTCTGCCTTCACACTCTGCCTTCACACTCTGCCTTCACTCTGCCTTCACACTCTGCCTTCACACTCTGCCTTCACACTCTGCCTTCACTCTGCCTTCACTCTGCCTTCACACTCTGCCTTCACTCTGCCTTCACTCTGCCTTCACTCTGCCTTCACACTCTGCCTTCACACTCTGCCTTCACTCTGCCTTCACACTCTGCCTTCACACTCTGCCTTCACACTCTGCCTTCACACTCTGCCTTCACTCTGCCTTCACACTCTGCCTTCACTCTGCCTTCACTCTGCCTTCACACTCTGCCTTCACACTCTGCCTTCACTCTCTGCCTTCACTCTGCCTTCACTCTGCCTTCACACTCTGCCTTCACTCTGCCTTCACACTCTGCCTTCACACTCTGCCTTCACACTCTGCCTTCACACTCTGCCTTCACACTCTGCCTTCACTCTGCCTTCACTCTGCCTTCACTCTGCCTTCACTCTGCCTTCACACTCTGCCTTCACTCTGCCTTCACACTCTGCCTTCACACTCTGCCTTCACACTCTGCCTTCACTCTGCCTTCACTCTGCCTTCACACTCTGCCTTCACTCTGCCTTCACTCTGCCTTCACACTCTGCCTTCACACTCTGCCTTCACTCTGCCTTCACACTCTGCCTTCACACTCTGCCTTCACTCTGCCTTCACTCTGCCTTCACTCTGCCTTCACTCTGCCTTCACACTCTGCCTTCACTCTGCCTTCACTCTGCCTTCACACTCTGCCTTCACACTCGCTTCATAAGCGAACTGATCTGGGACTAGCTTTTTACTGTCAACTCTCGTATCAAGTGAGGCTCCACAATGGGTTACATGTTGTTACATGTTCATGTGTTGTCACATGAGGATTCAGGAACCCTTCATTTTCCACTTCATCTGATCATTCATCAATTTCACATATTCTAGATTAGACGTACACTTATCCTTAACCTCTTCAAGGCTGCAGAATTCCTTTCATTAGTGGTGGATCCATAGTAGACAGCTGATGGTCCAGCACCTGGACCCCTGGTTATAGACTACCCTGAATATGCAGAACCTGCTCAATCAGCCAGATGGACTTCTAAAGTAGCCCTCCTCCAGCCCCCGCTCCAGTTACTGACAAACAGGAAGCATGCGGTCGACTGTACGTCTAAACCCCTTCTCTTCCTCCTCGTGACTACCAGCTCCTCGCATTCCTACAGACAAGCGGATCTTCACCACCAGCCACACGCCCAGCTGTCTCTTCCAGGAGGTTGACGAGAGGTCAGTACCACCCCTAACCACTCCAGTCTCTTGACTCTTGAGACATTTAAAATGTCATTTTTGTAATTCCATTTGAGTCAAATAGCTTCTTCTGCAGCTGTTTCATGACAAGCCAAAGCCCCGGTAACAAGGCCCCATCTGTGTGTGTTTACAGGGCAGTACCGTTGCTAGGCTACCTTCCCCAGGACCTGGTGGGAACCCCCATTCTCCTCTACATCCACCCTGATGACCGGCCCATTCTGGTGGCCATCCACAAGAAGAGTAAGCCTCTCGCTCGCTCTCTCTGTCTCTCTCACTCACTTCCCCATGCCAGTGTCCATCCTATTCCCTTTGGGTTTCCTACACTGACATAAACATCCCTTCCTGTGGCCTGTGTTGCTCTCTCCTCCGCAGTACTGCAGTTTGCGGGTCAGCCCTTTGACCACTCCCCCCTGAGGATGTGCGCGCGCAACGGCGAGTACCTGACCATCGACACCAGCTGGTCCTCCTTCGTCAACCCGTGGAGTCGCAAGGTGGCCTTCATCGTGGGTCGCCACAAAGTCCGCACGTGAGTCCACACTCGTCTTCCTCTTTCTTGTCCTTGACTTGAGTGCTTTCCAGAGGCAGTTGGGTTATTGGGGTCAGGGAGAATTGATTGGGCTTTGAAAGGGTAGTATCATGCTAGGAATTAGTATCTTGGCAATAAGCTTTATTCCAAAAGGTGTTTTCTAACTGATATTCACGGCCCTCCTCCCGGTCCCCCAGGAGCCCGCTGAACGAAGACGTGTTCACCGTGCTGCCCGGCTGTGAGAATCGCAGCGCCACGCCCGACATGGCGCAGCTGAGCGAGCGGATCCACCGGCTGCTGGTGCAGCCCGTGCACAGCGGGGGCTCCCAGGGCTACAGCTCGCTGGGCTCCAACGGCTCCCGCCGCCCCGGCGCCTCGGCCACCTCCTCCAGCGACAGCCACTCGGCGGAGGACTGCGTAGCCGCCGCCCTGGCCATAGCCGTCGCACACAAGCCTGTACGTCTGGCGTCATTTCAAAGCACCACCGTTGGGTTCTAGCCGGGGCCCGAAGTGAGCATACGTGTCCTGGCTCTTGAATTGTGCGGTGTCTGTTGCAGATGACCTTCCAGCAGATGTGCAAGGACGTGCACATGGTGAAGACCAGTGGGCAGCAGGTGTTCATCGAGTCCCGCAACCGCCCACCCGCCAGGAAGCTCAGCAGCGCAGGTACAAGGGAACAGTGTTTGGCCACCGCCACCACCGCTAACAAGGCTGTTAGGATCTAGACTCCAGAACCCTCACCGCTATGCTAACAAGGCTGTTAGGATCTAGACTCCAGAACCCTCACCGCTATGCTAACAAGGCTGTTAGGATCTAGACCCCAGAACCCTCACCGCTATGCTAACAAGGCTGTTAGGATCTAGACTCCAGAACCCTCACCGCTATGCTAACAAGGCTGTTAGGATCTAGACTCCAGAACCCTCACCGCTATGCTAACAAGGCTGTTAGGATCTAGACTCCAGAACCCTCACCGCTATGCTAACAAGGCTGTTAGGATCTAGACTCCAGAACCCTCACCGCTATGCTAACAAGGCTGTTAGGATCTAGACTCCAGAACCCTCACCGCTATGCTAACAAGGCTGTTAGGATGTCCGGGGGCTTGTCGGTTTGAAATGCTATTTCTCATTGGTTGACTTCCTCAAAGAAAAATGTAGCTGTGTTCATTCATTAGTTATTTATTACTGATTCATAGTCTTATCTCTGTACTACTTCATCCAGATGGAGTCTCGCCTTGTCTTTCATGATTACTTTTTTTAAACTTGGACTGCGTTTACTTCCTCCCAAGTCCAGTTCAGTCCTAACTATTGTGGTAGAGAAGCAGTCCTGGGGTTGGCTAATACAGGTAAGACCACACAAGCTAGCTAGTTAGCCAAAGCCCAGCTGCAGAGATGGAGGGAAGCTAGCCGTTAGCTAGGTGATTTGCAGTACAATGTAAGGAAACACCCACCAGACATACCACAAGTATTGTTATATACAGACAAGCCTGTGAGCAAGCTATGAGAAAAAGAGATTTCATTTTTTACATAGAACAATGTAGAAGCTTGCAGTTGCATGTGTATAGACTTAAGAGTAAAATGCTAATTGTGATACAGAGGTTATTTTACTTATTGGTGTATGCGGTTACTAACGGCAGTAACTAAAATAACCAAATGATAATATACTTCAATATTCCTTTCTTATCGTACCGTGCTAAGCCTGATTCCCTACACAGGACACGCTAACAATTTAGTTTGATCCTCTTCTGTTTCTCTCTGGGTGCTCATCCATCCGTCCATCTTTCCGTCCTCCAGGTGCGCTAAGCAGCTTCAGGCCGCTAAGTGGCCACTCGGTCGGTGCGTCAGTCCCACACATGCACGAGCCGAACAAAGCCCTGGTCCCCTCACCACTCGTGCCCAGAGAGTCCCCTACAGCGTACTCCTATCAGCAGATCAATTGCCTGGACAGTATTATAAGGTGTGTGTTTGTGTGTGGTCGTCATCATGTGTCCCCTGATCTCTTTTCCACTACGGCTAGTAGTCGGCTTACCGCAACCTCGAAATCTTGAGTCAACTTTGAACTGTGCTAATCTATTAGCAACCAGTTGATTACTTAGCAAGTTAGTTAGCGGCTAGGTTTGTGCTACCTAGCAAGGTTTGCATCTTTCTCACTACTCTCCCCACTGTGAGTATAGTGGAGGCCAGACACCTTTTAGACAGAGAGTGTGACCTCGTGGGGACCAGGTGTCCCGTAAGAGATTGGAACCAGAGCAAGGCACACCTGCACTGCCGCGGATGCTGTGAACTCTGACCTTGGCAGGTGCACGGTGACCTGAGATGGTTGCTGCCTGCAAAATACTCAAAGCCAGTAAAGGAGTTTCAGAAGAGTAGTTCTGGACTCGCTGTCTGGTCATTTAGCAGATACTGTTAACAGTATCTGCTAAATGACCAGACAGGAGTTTGCAGTAAATAGTCATGTGACTATCGAGAAGGTAGGGGTTATTGCCGCTTGCTCAGGGACCTACAGGTAGACTATGGGCGCCAAACCTAGGACCTTTCGGCTGGGAGTCAAACACCTAGCCCCCATTTTCTGTCCCTGAATTTACTTCTCAAGATGTATGATCTGGTGTATCGCTTCTTTAATCAAGAGAAGCAAAATGTGTGTGTCTGTTGTTATTACCATTGTCTGACTAGCCGGTGTCTGACTGACCTTTAACTCTGACCTTTGACCCGACCAGGTACCTTGAAAGCTGCAACATTCCCAACACGGTGAAGAGGAAGTGTGCCTCCTCCAGCACCTCCACCTCCGACGAGGACAAACAGCACGAGGCCAGCGGCAACCCCAAAGGTACGCCTTCCTCCTACCCTGTCATTTCTCCCTCCCTCCCTCCCTCCCTCACTCCCTCCCTCACTCCCTCCCTTACTCAGAATCGATCATGTTAGCTATTCAGAAACCGCACATAAGGACACTCCCTCTTTTCCTTTTCATTGCAGCTATCAAATTGGGTATCTGCACGATGACGTGTTCAGAGTTATTGTCATACACAAAGGGTTAGATACATTTTGAACTAAATGAATGGCTGCAGTGAGAAAGGGTACATGGTGCAGGTTAATGCAGGTTTAACTTAAGAGAACATTACATCTCAAATGTTGTAAACACTAATTCATTCCCAATGCTTTAATCGTTTTCTTCATATATATATATATATATATATATATATATATATATATATATATATACTTCTTTCATTTGTATTTATATTCCAATAAGACATTAATAATGGGTGTGGGTGTGTATTTTACCTTTACCTACAATTTCAACCAAAGAAGAAGAAGTGAAAGTGCAGTTTACGTGTTGCCTACACATCTCTCTGTCTGGCCCAGCCAGGGAGAGATGTGTAGGGTTAGTTTACCTGTTGCCTACACATCTCTGTGTCTGGCCCAGCCAGGGAGAGATGTGTAGGGTTAGTTTACCTGTTGCCTACACATCTCTCTGTCTGGCCCAGCCAGGGAGAGATGTGTAGGGTTAGTTTACCTGTTGCCTACACATCTCTGTGTCTGGCCCAGCCAGGGAGAGATGTGTAGGGTTAGTTTACCTGTTGCCTACACATCTCTGTGTCTGGCCCAGCCAGGGAGAGATGTGTAGGGTTAGTTTACCTGTTGCCCAGTGCCCAGGGCCCAGTGCCCAGGGCCCACCCGTATTAAAGAGCAGTATATCTCCCTGTAGGTACGTCAGTGAGCCTGGTGGGGGAGCCCTCCCCTCTCCCGCCTCTGGCCTTGGCCAGCAAGGCCGAGAGCGTTGCCTCGGTTACGTCCCAGTGTAGCTTCAGCAGCACCATTGTCCACGTAGGAGACAAGAAGCCGCCGGAGTCAGGTGGGCATGGTTTCCACGGCGTCTCTGGTTCAGGGTCACTGGGAACGCTGGGGGGGGGCCGGGGTCCTAGCAATTGTCGCTGTTCACCTTGCTTTGGGAAAACGTTATCAAAAAGGCTTTGTCCAAATGTATCGTTGTGTTTGTTACTGGCTGTCTGTGTGCTGCTTATACCTTAAAGCTAACACTTCGAAACAAACACTGGCGTGTGGAGTGCTGGTTCTCACTCTCTCTCTCTCTCTCTCTCTCTCTCTCTCTCTCTCTCTCTCTCTCTCTCTCTCTCTCTCTCTCTCTCTCTCTCTCTCTCTCTCTCTCTCTCTCTCTCTCTCTCTCTCTCTCTCTCTCTCTCTCTCTCCTCTAGATATTGTGATGGAGGAGGCCCCTCCCACCCCCACGTTGGCCCCTTCCATTGTCACACTGGCTCCTCCCGCATCCACCTCTATGACCACACCTCCCCCGGCCCCGGTGTGGGACGGGAGGAGGAGCGGCTCAGCGGGGCGCCTGGGCCTGACCAAGGAGGTGCTGTCGGCCCACACGCAGCAGGAGGAGCAGGCCTTCCTCGACCGCTTCAAGGACCTCAGCAAGCTGCGGGTGTTTGACCCCATTACCTCCTCCACCGTGCGCTGCCACACCCCCGCCCTGTCCAGAGGTACACACACACTGTACACGCATGCTGCACACACACACCATACATAAACACACACGCATGCTGCACACACACACACCATACATAAACACACACGCATGCTGCACACACACACACCATACATAAACACACACGCATGCTGCACACACACACCATACATAAACACACACGCATGCTGCACACACACACACCATACATAAACACACACGCATGCTGTACACACACACACCATACATAAACACACACGCATGCTGCACACACACACACCATACATAAACACACACGCATGCTGCACACACACACAAATTGGAGCAGTAATTAGGGGCGTAGTTAACAACAAATGACCTCTAGATTAACTAAAGGGGCCACAGTGCACTCTGCCTGCTAGCCTATCTCCTGTGCACTCTACCTGCTAGCCTATCTCCTGTGCACTCTACCTGCTAGCCTATCTCCTGTGCACTCTGCCTGCTAGCCTATCTCCTGTGCACTCTGCCTGCTAGCCTATCTCCTGTGCACTCTGCCTGCTAGCCTATCTCCTGTGCACTCTGCCTGCTAGCCTATCTCCTGTGCACTCTGCCTGCTAGCCTATCTCCTGTGCACTCTGCCTGCTAGCCTATCTCCTGTGCACTCTACCTGCTAGCCTATCTCCTGTGCACTCTCACATTTTGTTGAGTGAAATCTGTTTGAATATAGATCATATTCATATTAATTAAGCCTACCACTCAAATATGAAATCCATCGTTATATATGGACCAAGGGACCAGAAGGGGTCCCCTGGTAGTGATGGCCTCACGTTAACCCCTCCCCCTCTCTGCAGGGGTCCGGTGTTCGCGGGACTACCCAGCAGCAGGCAGCGGGGGCCACCGCCGGGGGAGCAAGCGCCTCAAGCACCAGGAGACCTCGGACCACCTCAGCTCAGTGGACCCGGGGGTCTGCCTGCACCCCCGAGCCACCGCCGCCACCAACACGTCCTCCTGGCCCGCCTCGGTCGGGTCCCGGGCCAGCATGCCGGCGGTGCCCTTCCCCCCCGGCATGCTCCCCCTCTACCCCCTCTACCCGCCGCTGCCCCAGGCCCAGATGGTGCCCATGATGGCCCTGGTCCTGCCCAACTACATGTTCCCCCAGATGGCCCAGGGCCCCGCGGGGGCCGACCCGGGACATTTCTACAACCCCAACTTCAACCCCTACCACGCCCCCGCCGCCATGCCCCTGCCGGCGCCCGTACCGGCGCCCGTCTGCGTCCCCAGCGTTGCGATGCCCGTGCTGGGGGCCCGGGCCCCGTCCCGGAGCAGCACCCCACCCACCCCGGCTGACCACGAGGGCGCGGAGTCGCCGCTGTTCCAGTCCCGCTGCTCCTCGCCGCTTAACCTGCTGCAGCTGGAGGAGTCTCCTAGCAACCGGCTGGAGGTCGCCACGGCGATGGTCGCTTCACAGCAGCAGCAGCAGGCCACGCCCTCCTCTGTGCAGGGGGGCGTGGCCCTGGGGCAGAGCTCGGCCAATGAGAGAAGCTCTGATGAGTCCAAAGAGACGGAGAACGTGAGTTCAAACAGCCGCCTTGCTCGTTAAGTTACTACAACAAAGGTTTTTCAGGAGGTTTAACGGGTCAGTATGTGGTCTTCATCTCAGGGCGAGACCACTGAGTCCAACCAGGACGCCATGTCCACCTCCAGCGACCTGCTGGACCTGCTGCTCCAGGAGGACTCCCGTTCCGGCTCCGGCTCCTCCGGCTCCTCCGGCTCCAACGGCCGCAGCTCCTCTGGAACCAGTGGCACCCGTGAGTCTTTATTCTGTGGTTTGAGCCGTTTCACCACCTTCTGCTTTACTACTCTGTTATTTAGCAAAATCATGTTGACCTGCATGAGTCGCACCTTAGTAACCCCTCACCTTGTTGACGCCGTATCCAGGGAGCAGCCACACCAGCAAGTACTTTGGCAGCATCGACTCGTCGGAGAACGACCACTCCCGTAAGCAGCCTGCAGGGGGCGGCGAGGAGCAGTTCATCAAGTGCGTCCTGCAGGACCCCATCTGGCTGCTGATGGCCAACACCGACGACAAGGTCATGATGACCTACCAGCTGCCCGTCAGGTGAGGCCACCGACCAATCAACCGCTGCCATTTGGGCAAGACGGCTCTCTTTTGTTGTACCAGGGCAGTGAACATGGCATATGAACAGGGTTATAGGTGTGTGGTAGAGTAGTGTTGCACCAGGGCAGTGAACATGGCATATGAACAGGGTTATAGGTGTGTGGTAGAGTAGTGTTGTACCAGGGCAGTGAACATGGCATATGAACAGGGTTATAGGTGTGTGGTAGAGTAGTGTTGTACCAGGGCAGTGAACATGGCATATGAACAGGGTTATAGGTGTGTGGTAGAGTAGTGTTGTACCAGGGCAGTGAACATGGCATATGAACAGGGTTATAGGTGTGTGGTAGAGTAGTGTTGTACCAGGGCAGTGAACATGGCATATGAACAGGGTTATAGGTGTGTGGTAGAGTAGTGTTGTACCAGGGCAGTGAACATGGAAGAGGGTACAGGTATTATTTGGGTTGGCCTCAATGATACCTTAACTCTTCCAACGCCCTCTTTTAAAATATCAATGGTAAATCAATTAAACCTAACTATAAATAACAGATATAGCCTCTTTAGAAGCACTAAACACTTCCTGCTTGTGGGACCAAAAGAGCTGCAAGCTAGTATAAGATTTAATGTTGTGGGAGGAAAGATTGAGTCAACATATTGACCAATCGGCTGGCTGCCAGCGATTGGTTTATAGATTGACCAATGACCTGTGGAGCCGGGCAGACGAGTGACGTGGGGTCTCCCGGGCCGTGTTTCAGGGACATGGAGGCGGTGCTGCGTGAGGACCGCGAGGCCCTGCGAGCCATGCAGAAGCACCAGCCCCGCTTCAGCGAGGAGCAGAAGAGGGAGCTGAGCCAGGTGCACCCCTGGATACGCACTGGACGCCTGCCCCGCGCCATCAACACCTCCGTAAGGCTCTCTGTGTCTCTGTCTCTCTCTGTGTCTCTGTCTCTCTGTGTCTCTGTCTCTGTCTCTCTCTGTGTCTCTGTCTCTCTCTGTCTGTCTCTGTCTCTCTGTGTCTCTCTGTGTCTCTGTCTCTGTCTCTCTGTGTCTCTGTCTCTCTCTGTGTCTCTGTCTCTCTCTGTCTCTCTCTGTCTGTCTCTGTCTCTCTGTGTCTCTGTCTCTCTCTGTCTCTGTCTCTCTCTAATAAGTGAATGTAATGATGTGGAGCGATGGAACCATGCAGGTGGGATTAGCAACCCATACCAAAGGAGTGGTGAAGCCCCCTGTGTTAACCTCTTGTCTGTCTCTCTGTCTCTCTCCTAACCCTAACCTCTTGTCTGTCTCTCTGTCTCTCTCCTAACCCTAACCTCTTGTCTGTCTCTCTGTCTCTCTCCTAACCCTAACCTCTTGTCTGTCTCTCTGTCTCTCTCCTAACCCTAACCTCTTGTCTGTCTCTCCGTGTCCCTCCCCAGGCGTGCATGGGCTGCAGGTCTCCGGTTGCGGCCCCCTACGACGTGGAGCTCCATGAGATGGAGCTCCACGGGGCCCCCCGCAGGCCGGAGGGCCCCGTGGACGAGGAGGACGACGAGCGCCAGACGCAAGCCGAGGCGGGCAAGAAATGTGCCAGGGGCGGTGACCAGGAAATGACGACGGAGACACAGGAAGTTACCTCAGGGCACGCCGGGGAGGGGAAACCGGGGGCCCTTGCAACAGAGGCGGACATGACGCACTGAAGGGACACCCGGGGAAAAGAGCCTGGAGACGCACACCACAGGACGCTGGTGTGTGTGGCGCTGCAGGGAGACCTCCTGCTGCTGGTCCTGAGCTGCTGGTCCTGAGCTGCTGGTCCTGAGCTGCTGGTCCTGAGCTGCTGGTCCTGAGCAGGCGGGGTATGTGTATGTATGTGTATCGGGGTATCTCAGACGGGGTATGTGTATGTATGTGTATCGGGGTATCTCAGGCGGGGTATGTGTATGTATGTGTATCGGGGTATCTCAGACGGGGTATGTGTATGTATGTGTATCGGGGTATCTCAGACGGGGTATGTGTATGTATGTGTATCGGGGTATCTCAGACGGGGTATGTGTATGTATGTGTATCGGGGTATCTCTCACGATGGAAAGGCCTCAGAGGGCACGCGGTCATGAGCCCTGCTTACGCACGTTTTTAGCCCTGATACTTTTTTTACCATCAATGTAATTGATACTTGTATATTGTATATTTATTTCAAAGACTGTTAAATGAGGTCAACACTAAAGAAGAAGGGTTGGAAATAATGTGTTTCTCCACAATAGATGGATGTTTCAACACTAAGATGTTGATCATCTTGTAAAGTTAGAATGAAAAGCCGAATGTTTCATGTGAGAAATGTTCCTCTATGACGCTTCTGTAAAAACGCTGACTGTAAAAAAAAGAGATATTATAAAATGGCCAATCCAGTAATCCTTTAGTCAAAGTGTACATTGGGAACAATGTGGGATTTTATTTTGTAAGTAGTATGTATATTTTTATACTGTCTGTAAATGCAGTTGGAGATTTGGGACCACCCCCTGCAAAATGTTTACCCTAGATGGTCAGATCTAGGACTGGCCTCTTCACTTTGTCAATTGTCATTGCAATCTATTGTGTAGATGATGACGAAAATGACCATCAAAGCACCTTGCTTGTTACATTGTTGCTTTTGGGTGTTTCTTTTGGACACTACTGTTCACTCATCACGTTTGTCGTAGACAAA
The DNA here is from genome assembly GCA_026745465.1 of Lota lota. Taxonomy (NCBI): domain Eukaryota; kingdom Metazoa; phylum Chordata; class Actinopteri; order Gadiformes; family Lotidae; genus Lota; species Lota lota. The sequence goes on from JACYXH010000232.1 coordinate 1,409,221, forward strand.
TGGACAATGTCAGAGGGGACAAACCAATGAACCAGACATTTCCTGGGTTACCGTTGCAACCGCACTTTGGGCCAAGACCAAACCACCAGCAGGACTCTTATTTTGAAAGGAGTTGAGACGGTTCCACTACAGGACGGAGGAGGGGTGATGTTGTGTTCTGTTGGACAGGGGAAACCAAAACACCTGGTTTGACCAGTGTTCTTCATCGTTTTGTGAACTGTCTGGTCTCTCTGTTTTCCTCTTTTCCTGTGGCGCTGATGGATCATGTGATCTCCTGGATCCTTCTCGATGATGTAGCTGGTTCAGCGGTGTCTGCGGCACTTTCAAAAGATTTGATGTGAAATTATTTGTTACAAAAACTAATAAAGGTGACTTTAATTGTTGCTCTTCTGGATGATTGTTCATGTACTTTTTGTTTGGATTCAGTAGTGAATCTATTCTGTTCTGGTTGTTTTTTGCGGCGTTGGAGTTGGCGGCCATCTTGAAACCACGGTCTGTTTTGAAAGTCCTGGCCGGCTCTGGTCCTAGCGGCCGCCACCACAGCTTAAAAAAGACAAAAAGGAATGCCCTCATTTAGAGCCAATGCACACACCCACACTCACGTCACCCTAAGTTGAAGTAAGTTCACGTCATGATTGAAGTGGTTGTGCAGCATCCAAGCTGGTAGTAAACTATACAGAGCAAAGGTCCTGATTAAAATTAATTGGGATTCTCCGTAAACATAACGGCCACTTTCCCCCACTTAGACTCTCAGTCCAAACTGAGTCTGTATTCGCCCATATAATCTCTCCTACAATATTATATCTATGGAACATATTGCAGGGAGAGAAGTCTGGCTCATTCAGCTTTTACCATCTGACTCGTTTTTCAATTCTTTTAAATGGACACTTATTTGTGAAAAGGGGATTTCAATCAAAAGAATCTGACTTCATGAGAGGTGAGAATGTGGTTTTAAAAAGTGCTCATTACACAACACTAGCAGTCTGTACGCCCACTCAGAGCACAGAAACATACACGCCCTATATATTGACTGAACGTAGCTGTTGAACATACCTTACACACACTCACACAGGGTTGTGTGTAAGCCACCACATTCTGTAGTCCTTTCATAACTTCTGGCTGTGGTACAGTACACAGATTTATGTCTTATCTTAACATAAACATTCCAATAATTCGTTATTTCTCTCTCTCTAACTTCCTCTTCTCCACCTCTTGCCCTCTCTTTCCATCCCTCACCCTCCCTCCCTTTCTGCTGGCCCTGCCTTCTCCCACCTCCCTCACCCTCCCTCCCTTTCTGCTGGCCCTGCCTTCTCCCACCTCCCTCACCCTCCCTCCCTTTCTGCTGGCCCTGCCTTCTCCCACCTCCCTCACCCTCCCTCCCTTTCTGCTGGCCCTGCCTTCTCCCACCTCCCTCACCCTCCCTCCCTTTCTGCTGGCCCTGCCTTCTCCCACCTCCCTCACCCTCCCTCCCTTTCTGCTGGGCCTGCCTTCTCCCACCTCCCTCACCCTCCCTCCCTTTCTGCTGGCCCTGCCTTCTCCCACCTCCCTCGCCCTCCCATCCTTCGTCGGCTGAGAGGGGAGATGGACGGCAGGCTGTGCAGTTTGGTGGCCCTGGTCAGCGTGGCCCTGGGGTGGAGCAGCGCACAGAGCCCCCTCAACCACACCAGGTAGGAGAGAGAGTGTGTGTGAGTGTGAGTGTGAGTGTGAGTGTGTGTGTGTGTGTGTGTGTGTGTGTGTGTGTGTGTATTTACTCTCTTCGTAGCGGTCTTAAGGGAATTGGGACCGGACAGTGGGATCTGGAAGATGCTGCAGTCTGCCCTCTGACTGACTCTGTAGTTATTCCTGTAGTTTGGTGTCAGGTTTTGCCCTGTCTTGCCAAGTAGCACTTTTTGATCTATATGTCGTTTTGTATGTACGTTTGAAAGGTAGGCTGATCTACCGTTGCAGAAACATAGTATTTTGCTTGTTAACAGCTTTTGCCAAAGTTGCAGCCACTGAACACTCTTAAAACCTCAAAAGAGTGCATACAGACAAACAATCGCCTGTTTTCTGCTCAGCTCGGCCCATCCCTTGCCTCCCTAACATTTAGAGTACCACACAAGACACCAAAAAAACGAAATAGATAACATCGTGGAAGAGCAAGTTATACAACAGCAGAGTCTCCACAGTTAAAGACTAACTTCACTACTAAAATCAAACCTCGAGAACGGCGCCACCTATGGCCTGGTCAATGCAGTTGCTGTCACTGGTCGAAGCAACAATTGGGAAATTCCAGAAGTTGTCCTGACGCCACAGTTCTTGTGTCTTCGGTGGTGTTCCAGTAACCGGCTTTCTTACTTGTTTATCCTTCCAAATCAAAACAGCTAGCTCTGAAGTTCTTGCCAAAATTAAATCCTGACCAAAAGGAATTTGAAATATGATTAACGACATAATCATATTTCAAATCATGTTGCGGAGATGTTTAACTTTACAATAGATACGTTTGAGTATCCAGTAACTGTTTACTTACAGCTACTTCAAACGCAAGTCTAAATGTGTTTTTAAATTCTTTGAAGGAGTCTTAGAATCTTGGAATCACGAAAACGTATTTCGGGATTCAAGTTGAAAACATATTGACAAGTCGGTGTGGTGGCGCTAGTGGCTTAAAACCACACTGGTTTTAAGAATCTTTCATTAAATGTTTATGTTCAGCCAAACTTAAAAGGAATGAGTCTGGAGGCTTTTGTAGTCAAATTGGAGGCAATTGTGGCCCTGCTTTGATCATCTGTGTGTGTGTGTGTGTGTGTGTGTGTGTGTGTGTGTGTGTGTGTGTGTGTGTGTGTGTGTGTGTGTGTGTGTGTGTGTGTGTGTGTGTGTGTGTGTGCATAGCTCCCAGTGTGTGTGTCCATGGCTCCCAGTGTGTGTGTGTGTCCATAGCTCCCAGTGTGTGTGTCCATGGCTCTCAGTGTGTGTGTCCATAGCTCCCAGTGTGTGTGTCCATGGCTCTCAGTGTGTGTGTCCATGGCTCTCAGTGTGTGTGTGTGTGTGTGTGTGTGTGTGTGTGTGTGTGTGTGTGTGTGTGTGTCCATAGCTTCCTGTAGCTTTGAGTATGAAGGGATTATTGCTACCAACAGTTCCTACCTATAATACTGTTGAAGATTAATGTACACAGATTGATGTCTGATAATAAGTATTATATGTAATATATAAATAATACTTTCTTTTTGCTCTCACCCGTACAACTTGACTCTTTCCTCTTTCATTCCTTCCTTCCTTCCTTCCTCACTCCCTCCCTCTTTCTGTCACCCTCCCTCCCTTCTCTCCCTCCCTTCTCTCCTCACTCCCTCCCTCTCTTCCTCCCTCCCTCCCTCTCTTCTTCTCTCCCTCCTTCCTCCCTCCCTCCCTTACTCCCTCCCTCTCTCCCTCCATCTCTTCTTCTCTCCCTCCTTCCTCCCTCCCTTCCTCCCTCTCTCCCTCCCCCCAGGCCTGTCTTCCAGTGTGGGGGTCACCTGGTGATAGACTCAGGCTTCGTAGCGAGCGAGGGTTTCCCCAACCACTACCAGCCCAACAGTAAATGCACCTGGTACATCACCGTGAGTCCGCCTCCTCACCCCCCCACCATTACCGAACCCCCTTAAAGCAGGTGTACCCCCCCCACCATTACCGAACCCCCTTAAAGCAGGTGTACCCCCCCCACCATTACCGAACCCCCTTAAAGCAGGTGTACCCCCCCCACCATTACCGAACCCCCTTAAAGCAGGTGTACCCCCCCCACCATTACCGAACCCCCTTAAAGCAGGTGCCCCCCCTCCTCACCCCCCCTTAAAGCAGGTGTACCGCCTCCTCACCCCCCCCTTAAAGCAGGTGTACCGCCTCCTCACCCCCCCTTACAGCAGGTGTACCGCCTCCTCACCCCCCCTTACAGCAGGTGCCCCCCCTCCCCAGGTGCCGGCGGGCCACGTGGTCATGCTGTCCTTCCGGCTGTTTGACATGGAGGCGGACGCGACGTGTCGCTATGACTACCTGGACGTGTACAACGGCCACACGCGGCTGGTGCAGAAGCTGGGCCGCTTGTGCGGCACGTTCCGGCCCGGCGCCCTCATGGCCACCTCCAACACCATGATGCTGCACATGGTGTCTGACGCCAGCACCAGCGGGAGGGGCTTCGTGGCGTACTTCAGCGCCGGCAAGCCCCACGTGGAAGGTTCTCTCTCACTCTCACTCTCACACTCCCTCTCTCTCTCACACTCCCTCTCTCTCTCACACTCACACTCACTCTCACTCTCACACTCACACTCCCTCTCTCTCTCACACTCCCTCTCTCTCTCACACTCACACTCACGCTCACTCACTCACACTCACACTCCCTCTCTCTCTCACACTCCCTCTCTCTCTCACACTCACTCACACTCTCACACTCACTCTCTCTCTCACACTCACACTCACACTCACTCACTCACACTCACTCTCTCACGCTCACTCACTCTCACACTCACTCTCTCACGCACTCACTCTCTCACGCTCACTCACTCTCACACTCACTCTCACTCTCTCACGCTCACTCACTCTCACGCACACTCTACACTCACTACGCGTCCTCACTGAAACTCTCTCCTCACTCACGACACACTCTCTCACGCCAACTCCCAACTCTATTACCTCACGCTCTCTCACTGCTCACACTCACATCTCTCTCTCAACGTGAGCTCACTCACTCACTCACCTCACACCTCACACCATATTCCACTTCCCTCAACTTTGTGTGAATCCTGTTTGACCGCGCACCCCATGTTGAACCAGGTGTTAAATCAGTGTGTGTTTACGTTTGTGCAGATGTGTGTGTCTGTCTCTCGCCAGAAAACACCTGACTTCCTTGTCGATGCACTGCCAAGGAACAGTGTGTGTGTGTGTGTCTCCCAACTGTGTGTGGCCCAGTGAATAGCTGTGTGTGTGTCTGTGGTGTGTGTGTGGTGTGTGTGTGTGGTGTGTGTGTGTGATGTGTGTGTGTGTGTGTGTTAAGGGGGCAGGGGTGTGGTGTTTGAGAGGAGGAAGAGTGAATATATGTCTGTAACTTTCTGTTTATTTCAGTATTTGAGTTGACTGTGTGTTTGTCTGTTGTGTAAATCTGGCCTCCACCTTGTGTGCTACTGTTGTGTGTCATTGTGTGTGCTATGGTGTGTGTGTGTGTGTGTGTGTGTGTGTGTGTGTGTGTGTGTGTGTGTGTGTGTGCGTGTGTGTGTGTGTGTGTGTGTGTGTGGTGTGTGTGTGTGCAGATGCGTGTGGTTTGTGGTGTGAGGTGTGGTGTGTGATGTTATGATTGTGTTTATTTCTGATGAGTTTTTTGTTTGTGTGTTGTTGTGTCATTGTGTGATGTTTAGTGTTGGCCTGTGGTTACTAGGTGGTGCGTATTGTGTTCACTTCCAACACTATGGAACAGTGACATTTCTCTGGCTGCTGTGTGTTTCGTGTGCGTGTGTGTGTGGTTGGTTTTTCTGTTTTGGAAAACTCTACGAACGTGGCGTTCACGGGGGGCCGGGGTGGGTGGGCGGGCGAGGTGGGTGAGGAGGAGGAGGAGGGAGGTGAGGGAGGAGGAGAGGAGACGTGTGGCCATGAAACACTTGGCAAGAGGAGAGTGTGTGTGTGTTCCTGATTCTACCCCTGCTCCTCCTCCTCCCCCCCCTCCCCCTCCCCCTCTTCTCTCCCCCTCTCTTCCCTCTTCTCCTCCCCTCTTCCTCCTCCCCTCTTCTCCTCCCCTCTTCCTCCTCCCTCCCCCCCCTCTTCCCTCTCCCCCTCTTCCCTCTTCTCTCCCCCCTCTCTTCCCTCTTCTCCTCCCCTCTTCCTCCCCTCTTCTCCTCCCCTCTTCCTCCTCCCTCCCCCCCCTCTTCCCTCTCCCCCTCTTCTCTCCCCCCTCTCTTCCCTCTTCTCCTTTCCTCTTCCTCCTCCACTCTTCTCCTCCCCTCTTCTCCGGTACCTTCCTCTCAACAGAACCATTGTGACCAACGGCAACGAGCTCCTGGTGCAGTTTGTGTCCGACCTCAGCGTGACCTCCGACGGCTTCATGGCCTTCTACTCCAGCGTGCCCCGGGGGGCGCGGGCCCCCACTCCTGGGGGGGACTTCATCTACAGCCCCAACACGGTCACCAGGACCCAGAGACCAGCACCCCAACCCACGCCTAAGCCCACCAGACCCACGCCCAAGCCCAGACCAGGCCCCGTCCTGCCCAAACCTGCAACCAGACCAGCGGCAAGACGCCCCGTAGCTAAACCTAGCGCTAAACCCAAAGTAGCTAAACCTAGCGCTAAACCCAAAGTAGCTAAACCTAGCGCTAAACCCAAAGTAGCTAAACCTAGCGCTAAACCCAAAGTAGCTAAACCTAGCGCTAAATCCAAAGTAGCTAAACCTAGCGCTAAACCCAAAGCGTCTAAGCCCAGCGCTAAATCTACAGCAAAGCCGTGGCCTAAATTCAAGCCTAAAGCCACGGCAAAAACGAAGTTGAACAAGTTCAAACCGACACCAAAGCCAAGCATGAAATCTACAGTAAAGCCACTGAAGGCTAAAGCTAAGGTTAAGCCCACCCCCAAACCGCTAGCAATGCCAGTGAGGCCGACTCATAAAGGCGCGGTTCAATCCGGCGCTAAACCCGTCAAGGTCAAGCCTAAAGTTCCAGCTAAACCTGTAGACGGCAAGACCACGACCAAGAAACCAGCCCTGATTAAGAAAGGTAAGCTCCAGTCCTTTTGATTGAATATTGCTCGTGTCTCTAACCCTGACTACACGTCTCGCTGCAGTTCTAGCGGCTGTGAACCCACAGTGTAACCAAGCGTGCAGACGAACAGGATCCCTCCAGTCTAACTTCTGCCCGCATGACTATGGTGAGTTGGATGCCCTAGAGTCACCTTCATCCTGATCTCGTATCTGAAGTACTACCGTAGCAGAACTTCTGATGGCACACAGCCTGGGCCGGAAGCCAAAAACAGAAAGGGAAGCCTTGTTTCCTCTATCCATCCAACCAGAAACTAATTTACATGAGTGGATGAACCTTTTAAGAAGGAGATTTAATGAAGTGTGTTTCTGCAGTGGCCAGTCTACACGGTGGGGATTTGAAAACTTTAGACACTTTATTTTAAAGTTTACTGTGGGCCGAGTTTGTGTTCGACAATTACACGCTGACAGAGCCTCGCTCCAGCAACATGGTTGGGCGAAAACAAATCTGTAGCGAACACCCCGTTGACCCAGATTTGAGCTCGTCTTCTGAGTTGACATTATCCCTCTAGTCTGATTTGTGAGACTAACTCCATCATGCACCAGCTGTCTAACACAAGGTGTCTCCTGCCTAACATGGACCTGTGTGCAGCGAGACTCCATGTTCACTCAGGTCTTTCTCTGTAACTGCTGATCTTCCTACTGTGGCTGACTCAGTTTAGTACTTACACCAGCTAAAGGCCCACAGATGTGATAAATGATACCTCAAGTATTTCCCCCAGGATTACAGAATTAATTCATTTGTACAAGACAATATAAAGAGTTTATTAATTATTTAAGATATAAAAATGCTCTTAACAAAAAAGGTAGGAGGCCGAAGGATGAGCGAGGGCAGCGAGTGACGGTCAGAGTACCCCCAATCTAAACCCTAACAGATAGCCCCCCCCCAATCTAAACCCTAACAGATAGCCCCCCCAATCTAAACCCTAACAGATAGCCCCCCCCCCAATCTAAACCCTAACAGATAGCCCCCCCAATCTAAACCCTAACAGATAGCCCCCCCCCAATCTAAACCCTAACAGATAGCCCCCCCCCAATCTAAACCCTAACAGATAGCCCCCCCCATCTAAACCCTAACAGATAGCCCCCCCCAATCTAAACCCTAACAGATAGCCCCCCCAATCTAAACCCTAACAGATAGCCCCCCCAATCTAAACCCTAACAGATAGCCCCCCCAATCTAAACCCTAACAGATAGCCCCCCCCAATCTAAACCCTAACAGATAGCCCCCCCAATCTAAACCCTAACAGATAGCCCCCCCAATCTAAACCCTAACAGATAGCCCCCCCAATCTAAACCCTAACAGATAGCCCCCCATCTAAATCTAATATCTAAATCCTAAAGCCATACAACAAATATGCTAATTCTCATACATATACTAATTAGTTCTGACTCCTAACATATCCATCACGTGCATTGGGCAGGAAATGCGTTCAAAATACAAATTCTCATACAAATTAGTATATTGTAATAAACCTTGCTCTTAGGGGAGAACGTAGAGAGCCCACACCCAGAAATGTTGCTACGGCGCACCCACGTAAAAGAGGAGAACACCAACAGGTTACAGGAAATAATGCGCTTTATTAGTATGGCTTGGTCCCGCAAACAGCCTTGCACACAGGCATATTGGCAACAGTCTGAGCCTTATACTCCCCCTTCAGTGCCACACACACACACACACACAACTTCCACCCCCTTAAGGCACTACACTTAACTCACACCGGGATTCCCTCCCCTCACAATATCGCACCGCACACGAAATCCCTCTTCACCGTAAACCCACACGTGCCATCAGGGCCCCCGTGCCATCAGGGCACACGCGCAGCGGCACCGGAGGATCTGTCTAGCTCCCTCAGCTGCTTTCCCCACCCTGGTGCGTTGTCGGACGGCTGCTTGGGGACAATCAATAACACTTAAACTACACGCGACATAGACAAAGACAAACAACGGAAACTGACGTAAGTCTTTGTTAACACTACTCAGCTTTCCCGGGGTTCGAGACCCTCCCCCGGGATCTGAGCGTTGGCGCTGAACCGGCTTCAGTCTGGGTCTTTCGGGGGCCGACCGCCGGCCCAGCGCAGGGAGGCGTCTCCACGGACAACAGAAGAGCCTCGTAAACTGGCGAGAGAGCGGACAACGCACTCACTACTTCAGCCCTAGCGAACACCGGAACCTCGCCCCATTACCCGCTAGCGGTCTTCACCGACCGCACCCACCCTCCGCTGCTGAGTGCACAATACGGGTCGTGGTTCAGCTGGGCATCCGCCCCGTAACATTCACCAAACGCCGCTCCGCAGCCTCTCCTCTCGCGCCCGCTCGCCCTCCTCCTTTTCAAGACTCTACGACCCACCCACCCACCCACACACACACACACACACACACACACACACACACATACACATACACACACACACACAGGTGGAGTCACTTGCTTCCATCAGTTCCCCGTGCACACAGCACCACTCATTACAATATGTATGCGAATTAGCATATCTGCTGTTAGGATTTAGATTTAGAATGTAGATTTAGGATATGGATATAAAGATTTAGATGTAGATATAAGATTTAGTGTTTCAATTTAGATATTAAATGTAGATTTAGATTTAACATATAATTCTAATTTTCTATATATGAAAAAGTGAGGGGTGTTTATTTGCTAAGTAAAGCCCGTCTTTGAGCAGCAAAGTTGACAAACGGCACCCCATAAACTAAAGGCCAATACAAAACTTAAAGCCAAAATAAAGCCAAACTAAACAGCAGTGGCAGTCGGTGTCTAAAAGAAAGCAGATCAAACAAATACATAATATAAATGAGCATAACATAACCTAGAGCAAAGTGTGAGGGAACAGAGGGTAAAACACACAGCAGCTGAACTACAACTTTAAGACAAAATATACAAGGGCAAACCAGCAACCTGGGGCCACAGAGACAAGCAGCTTAGCGAGGGCTCATCTTTGCAGTTTATCAAGTGGCCAAATTGGTCAATACGAAAGTAGGCGGTGCTATCACCTGTCTAGCCCTACGGTAGCTCAGAAAGGACACACTACTGGCTACACTACGATAATTCTACCGCGGTAGTAAGTTCATAATTGATGTCATATCTTATGTCATTATAATATGACATCACGCTGCAGTGGTCTGATTCTGGTTCACGATTAAAAATATTACTCTTGTATCAAAATGGTGCCGGTACCTTCTTTGGCCTGGAGTTGATGTGAAGCGGTAGTCAAATTAACAGTTATCATCTTATTCTTGTGAATGTTATTTATGTGAATGTTTTTACATCAATACAATGCTCTTGTACTGCAGGTGCAAAAGCTTTGGCAAGAGCAGCACTGGACTTCCTGTTTCATCGAATCTCTCTTTCCTCCCTCTCTCGCTTCCTTTGTCTCCCAACTCTCCCTCACTCTCTAACTTGCCCCCCCCCCCCCCCCCCCCCCCCACCCCCCAGTGATTGCGGGCCGGGTCTCCTCTCTGACCCCAGGGGCCAGGGGCAGCGTGGTGGCAGAAGTGTCTGTCATCAAGGCTTACAAGACGGGAGGCCTGAAGCTCCTCAAGGCAGGTCCCGTGGTCTCAGTCAAGCTCAGCTCCACCTGCAGGAGGTGTCCCGGGCTACAGAAAGGTGAGGGTTGGATCTGGGTTCCATCTCCTAACGTCTGTAGTCCTAACCTGTATCCTGTCCTAGAGCGAGGTTGTCAAAGCCCTGCCTACTCCTTAACGACCTAAATTCACTTCTAAGTCGCTTTGGAACAGCATCTGATAAATGACTAAGTAGTAAATAGTTCAAAAATGTGGTTAGGATTCGGAGCAAGGAAAGACCACTGGTTGTTTTGATGCATATCAAACTCTCTCTCCCTCTCTCTTTGTCTCTCTCCCTGTCTTTATGTGTATGTCTCTCCCTCTCTCTCTGTCTATGTGTATGTCTCTCCCTGTCTTTATGTCCATGTCTCTCTCCCTGTCTTTGTCTCTCTCCGTCTTTATGTCTCTCTCCCTCTGTCTTTCTGTCTCTCTCCCTGTCTTTATGTGTATGTCTCTCTCCCTCTATCTTTGTCTCTCTCCCTCTGTCTGTCTCTCTCCCTGTCTTTATGTCTATGTCTCTGTCTTTATGTCTCTCTCCCTGTCTGTCCCTTTGTCTATGTCTCTCTCCCTCTGTCTTTCTGTCTCTCTCCGTCTTTATGTCTCTCTCCCTGTCTGTCCCTTTGTCTATGTCTCTCTCCCTGTCTTTATGTCTCTCTCAGGTCTGAACTATGTGTTGATGGGGAAGGTGGACTCCCAGGGGAGTGGACTGCTCACGCCCTCCAGCTTCACTCTGCTCTATAAGCCCGTCCACGCCAAGGCGCTGGCCAATTACGCCCGACGATCCTGCTGACATAACTAGCCTGGCCACCAATCAGAGTAGCAATGCTGGACTCAAATAGAGGGAAAATAAGGTCATAAACATCCTGAAGAACTGACTACGTGTAAAAATACTGTCGTCAACAATATGACAACTTCTTAGTGGGTACAGAGACCCAACCGTAACAGAAACCCTTGTAAACTTTATTTTGTATGTAAATTATATTTCGGTTATTAAACAATACACATCGTCTAACAATAGGCAGTGGTTGTGTCTAATATATGACATGTTTTACTTCCACTTTAACGTTTACAATATTCATGAAGTTTATCCGATTTAACATAAAAATATATTCTCTCACCATGAAAACAGTAACATAAACCAATTCTAGCTTAAATCTCAAACACTCCCTTACTGCAAAATAACACATTTAACATTCCACCATCATTATGATCATCCTATTACAAAGACAAATCAAAACGAAATAATGAAACACTTCAAAAGCTTCAATCATGATTATAAAATATCTGGGGCTTTTCTTTACAACTCACTGACTTGCAGTACAACCCAATTCTAACATCCCTGAAGAGCTGGAACAAAAAGGGCATCATTCAAAATGGCAGCAAATAGGACTTTATTTCTAATTTCTTGAATGTGGGCCTTTAGACGTCGTCGGGGTCTGCCCTGCCACACATGCAGAAGCACAGCAGGACGCAGCACCCCCCCATCAGGAACAAGCCCAGTAAGATGTACACCAGCGTGCTGATCCAGAACGCAAACAGATACAGCGTCTTGTGGCAGTACAGGTCCGGGTCCGTAGCGGTGCGGTTATAGCTGGGCTCGTAGATGGAGTAGATCCACACGTTTCCTGCAACAACCACAACATGCAGGCCAAGGGACATTAGTCCTTTTACATGGCGCTTACTGTTAGCCACTCACCGTCAACCGGCATTTTAAAAGAACCTAAGTTAAAGCAATGTCAAGTTATAGTTAGCTGTTTATTTGGAAGTTGGTGCATTCAGAGCCAGCAGAGAACTCAGGGAATGTCAAGGGGGCATGTAGCAGCAGAAGATGGAAGTGAAGGCATGTGCTTTGGATTGAACACACCACCGACTCAATCGTTACAGACAGCAGCTAGGGGTCAACGTTTACCAGGAAATTAGTTTCAAGAATGGTAAAATACTCCTTAGGTTAGAGCATCTTTGTCAAGATACACTAGAACTGTTTGGGCTGGGAGTGGAACCCTTCACAACTCAAGTTAAAGTGTTTCTATTGATCAAATGCCCTTTATAACACAGGTCATTCGGGACAATCCCATTCTTATACGAGGGTGTACACAACAATGCACAGGATTGATGACTGATTATTTTGTATTTTAGGACACTTCTTGACAGTAAAGTTTTTGATTGAATAGGAAGGAAACAAAAGGTTCAGCTGTTCAGCTAAAGGAATCAACACAACAAAGAAGTTAGTAGACTGGCATGGCCTCAGTATCAGACTGTGTGCACAGTGGCATGGGAATACTAATCTTTTAATTACAGAGGAAGGGAGACATCTCTGTGCAAGAACTTATACAAATGCCTTTTAAATGCATTATAACAATGTAAACAAGCTAATGTCATTTGCATATAATTTTATATAATCATTACGATCCATTTTCCACGACAAGGATCAATCTAAAACAAAGTATAAAAATGGAGGCATACCGGCGATGAACCAGCAGAAGAGGAAGAGAGAGGTCAGGGAGTTCCAGGTGGCACACACACGGCTGAGTGGGGTGTTGGGGCCGTCCTCTGCCTGTTTGGTGCAGGGCAGGCAGCTGAGGATGCTCAGCATCATCCCGAACACCCCCACCACCACCAGGTAGATGGGGATGTAGGGCTGACGGGGACACTCGTCCAGGTACACCGAGCCTAGCGGGGGGACAGGACTGAGGTGTGCGTCTCCTACTGTCCTTTCCTACTGACTAGGGGGTAGCATCCCTGTTTTCCGTCTGTCCGTCGGGATAAATAAAGTATCTGTCCGTAGACATATTTTCTGCGTATTGTTTGGTAATTGTATTGTTTGAAATCTGTATCTCTCCTGTACTTGTTACTTTGGCATCCACATTTCACATCGGAAATCCATAAAGAACTGAAATGATCCATAAGGAATCCATAAAGAATCACGCCATCCACTTCTGCCTCCTAGTGGTGGTCAGCGTCCTTGTGTCTCCCACTCTGGGTTGAGTCATCCATTCAGCTTCGGCCCACACACCTGCCTGCCGTCTACTTCCTCAGCACACAGTACATAAACCCCGGCTCTCCAGACGCTCATCGCTAGATCGATGCCCATCAGTATTGGTTCATGGCCCTTAGCATTTCTGAGTTATAGCGCTGTTAGCTCACGCTAACCGTCTTCTCCCCATGTACCAACCCTCGTCTGTGGGACTACCCGCCTGTTGCCTGACCCCCCCGTCCCTTGTCCCTGCCATTTCTGCTTATTTGTTGCCCTCAGCAAGCCCTTTATTATGCACCCTCTGTGTCCGCGGGCTCGGTTCTGAGCATTGGGGTCCACTCTTAGTTCTGGGACTATCTGATCTTAAGTGGGGACATGGGTGCGGTATTGAGTGGGTTGTCCTGGTTCTGTAGTCTCTATCCCAGAGTCAGACAGACTATCCCACCAAGTGGCTTGTGAATGTATAATGTATATTTATTGGTGGCAGGGGGATTGAGGATGGGGATGGGAATCATTCAGACACCGTTTCATCTGTAGCAGTTCAGTTTCAAATTATTCAAATAGGCCTGTTCTAAAAAGATATGAAGATGCATCTCTAAGCCTCTTACATAAAGAGGGATATTTCCCATCCAGCTCTAGTAGTGTTGAAGGGTTTAGACTGCAGGCCATGTTTGTACATTTCTTAACAGTAACAGTATTTGACAACAGCCCCCCCCCCCCCCCCCCCCCAACTTGAAACCCCTTTAAATGCTAAGTCAACACTTCCCAAAACTTAGCATCATCATCATCATCATCATCATCAGGGGTGATCTTCCACCTTCTGAAATGTTTTCCATTTGTATATGCTAGTATGACTAACTAGTATGAAAACATTGGTATGAACTCACCGACGGCGATCTGTGCAATAGGGATAACACACACCATCAGCTTGGACAATGCTAAAATAAACAGAAGGAAGCTAAATGACTTTACTGTTGGCAAGCAGTGCATATTTTCTTCTACAATATGACATATTTACAACTAGGTAGTGTAGAAGTGATTAGGAGTCTGCAGGATAGTGCCAAACTCTGCAGTCAACCAACCCATACTTTCCCATGATTTTCTCATACTTCTGATTGGTTTATAACGTTCCACAGGTCTTTCTCAATAAAGGGACCAATCCAACATTACCTACAACGGTCAAGTACAACTATCGACCAGATGTTTACTTGTCAACGCAAAAACAATATGCTCAAAGCCCCCAGAAGATTAAATAAAACTGAATTCTGCTGATTAAGTAGATAAAAACCCAATAATATTATAGATATTAGCGGAATAAACCACTTAGAAATGTCCTTTCCCTCGGCCACAAGCCCAGTTCTATGTTATTTATTCCAGCTGGTGGTGGTGTATTGTTTTCTACATGTCTTACTGTTGATCTCTAAAGCATGTTATTTATTCCAGCTGGTGGTGGTGTATTGTTTTCTACATGTCTTACTGTTGATCTCTAAAGCATGTTATTTATTCCAGCTGGTGGTGGTGTATTGTTTTCTACATGTCTTACTGTTGATCTCTAAAGCATGTTATTTATTCCAGCTGGTGGTGGTGTATTGTTTTCTACATGTCTTACTGTTGATCTCTAAAGCATGTTATTTATTCCAGCTGGTGGTGGTGTATTGTTTTCTACATGTCTTACTGTTGATCTCTAAAGCATGTTTTTATCCTCACCTAGTACGGGCGTGGGGGGTTGTGGACGGTTGCGGAGGTGTCCCATAAGGCCTTGACTTGACATGGTTCCAGGAGGCTGTCACCGGATCTAGCTGTTAGACACACACACTCTCACACACACACACTGTAGTGACACCACAATGACACACACAGGAATCACTGACAAGTAAATTTTCACATGAACATTTTACACCACGCATTCTACCCTGCACGCAAACACGCGAGGTTCAACACACACCACAACCACAAACACACATTCAAGAGTTTAAACACATGCACACTGTAATGATAGACACAACACACAGATAAAGATACTCAGGTCGTGTGTACATTTTCACACACTAATTTGACCCTACACACACAAACATTTGAGAGGGATCGAGGTTTGACACGCACGCGCACGCACGCACGCACGCACACACACACACACACACACACACACACACACACACACACACACACACACACACACACACACACACACACACACACACACACACACACACACACACACACACACACACACACACACACACACGAGATCTTTAGCAGATTAATTCAAGAGTTTCAACACACAATTGTCAACCTATATTTACAAAGGTCTCTGCAAAGCAGGTGGAGCAACATTTCTTCTAAGAACTGCGTCTGTGTGGGAGTTCCCCCCCCCCCCACCTATTACCTTATCAAAATGACTATCTATAGATTGAGCTTCAGTGATGTAAAGTACAACCTTTGGTGCTTTATTAACATTTATCCTCAGTTTAAATTAAATCACTCTGTCGTCATAGTAATAGCTCTAATTTGTTTATTCCTTACACAACATTACTATAATCATTTCTGTAGGCTGACAATGGAAGCAAACATCAACGGTTTAAAATAAATTTTATTTTATTTTTTTCATTTTGGAGGGACCCTTTCCCCCTAATTCCACTGTTCTATACATCAGCAACTAATATTGGTTATGATAGCCTGATGATTAGGCTGGTCATCACCATTGATAACGTTTCAGGTAACTAATAATGGTTATGATAGCCTGATGATTAGGCTGGTCATCACCATTGATAACGTTTCAGGTAACTAATATTGGTTATGATAGCCTGATGATTAGGCTGGTCATCACCATTGATAACGTTTCAGGTAATTGTTTCAGTGGCAGGTTTTGTAAATAGAAAGACTGCCATACGTTCTGATGACACTTTTCATTTGGTTTTGTTGATTGAGAATGCGATTTCAAAAAAGATTTGCAGTGATAGTCAGGACTTTAAGTAAAATGCAAATCATTTATTCGACAACTATGTGTGATTCTGAGCCATGCCCTGTTTCTATATACACTATAATCCACTAACCCAAACTCCCAGCCCAACCGGTTCGACCGCATCTCTCGCGAAACTCACGATCTCGCGACTGTTGAGTCCGAGAAGTCAGCCCAGGAGTTTTTAACAAGCCCATAAGGTCGCTACATTATAACGCTGTCTTCCAATGTTGTGTGGAACTGTTCCCCCAGGATAGCATGTTGTCATGTGATAGCATGGATAGCATGCACGTAGCTTACGGTTCTTAATTCTCAGAAATACGAGTCGACCATCAATATGCGTATTTTGCAATACACAAGACAACTCATTTAGACGCCAGCGTTCATATGCTAGGTGGCTTTTGAAAGTTCAACCTTTGTTTAACTTACGTTAACTTACGTTAAACAAAGGTTTGGAAGTTATCTGACCGAACTTTAGTCATCATTTGCATGAAGCTGTGGGCTGACTTTACCGCCCCGGTCTTCCCCGTCATAAGTGAGCCTATACAACAACCTTTAAATAACTATTGATTGCACTTTTGGAAATGTAGTAAGTTGGGGCTTGCTAGGAAGTCATTAACTGTAAACTGTGCATCGCATTAGAGTACGCTTACCTGTGTGAGTGGCGGACGAAGAAGTGACCCTGCTGAGGTGAAAGCAACGCTCATCCGACAGCCGCGCCCATCTGACTGCCGCGCCCCACCGTGGGACAGGAAGCCGCCGTGCACGCGCAGGCACGGGTGCCAGGCGTCACACACACATTTACTTCCTTTTATTAATAACAAAAGTTCAACAAATAATGCATAGCACACAATAAGGGTAATTAAGGTAACCCAACTTCACATATAAAACAACTTGTATGTGAAGTTAGGTAGGTCTACTTAAGTCTACTCTATTTACATGCTATTAATAACGTAATAACTACAAAAAAAGGCCTACAACTTAAGAAAATAACATAATTAAAAAAAGTAGCTGCTACATAAAGCTGCTGGAGGTTGTGTGTGTTGGTTGTCTGTCCGTCAATTTATTTTCCCGCCCCTGTTCCTTTGCACTTCTGTTCATCATCCGCAATCATCTCCAAGAACCGTGCGCCAACAGCCTGTCCACCACGCCGTCGTCCAACACTCGCTCGGGATCTCCTCTGCCCAGCCACCCGCTGCTTTCACTCGCCATAGCCAGGGGCGACGCTAGAGATGCTGGGCCCTATGAAATAATATCATATTGGCCCCCCACAATCCAACCTATACCACCCACCAGCCTAGAAAACCCATTTGACGACCCGCAGTTTAATAGACTAGTAGCTTTAGTGTAGTCTAGTGTTAATGACCCAATACTTAGCCTACTGTCATTGACCATTGGTGTATGAATGTCAGAGGTGCATGAGTGGCATCCCTCATTACTGTTGTTTCTGGTTAAAAAAAAAAAGACACGTGAATTAAAATTAGTTTTGAGGAATTCATTTAAATTCGTTGGTATTTGACATTTTGGTCAATATGTTTCCAAAGTTTGTCAAAAGCCAGAAATGCCCCGCTGGCTCTAAACACCTCTGTAAAATGTCACAGAAAAGACACAGACCTACTTCATACCCTGCTATTGTGATGGGAAAACCCATATGTTGTTTACTTTGAATCATTCAAGCTTTGTTTCTATTCCTTTATCTAGCCTCCCTTTGTTGTTAACCTTTTGCCTGGGGTAAACCAGTCACAAGGAAGCAGTGATCCCATTATGCATTCATCTGCTTGATGAGAACACAGGCAACTCTGTTCTTTAGGTAAACGGTTCCCTGATTTGATCGTTGCAGGGTTAGGGTTAGGATTGCGTTTACCCTGGCTTGCATTGCAGGGAGGGGGGTAGGAACTGTTGAAATAACTGAAACTGTAATCTGGGCTCACTCTGCTAGCGAGTAAACTGGTGTATGCATACATTAAATAGGTTAATTTTCTGCAACTAATGTGTGCTTTTTTGCATTTAGAAGTCTCATCTGTCCTGGACGCAATATCTCATAAAGAAATTGCCACGACACTATTACTTTTCACCACTAGGTGTCAGTATTCAGAGACCTACTCTGGCTGTAGCTAGTAGATAAGTAAGGAAATAAGGAAATTTGTGTAGGCCTTGCTGCTGCAAACTTCCTCAGTAAACAGACTTGCCGGTTCATCCACCTGTCTCCCTCATTTATTGATTCATATATAAATACACATTTCATGTCTGGGCACCAAAGGAAGGTCCGTGAATAAATATATACCTTTCTGTGGAAAGAACTGGGTGACTACTGTCTTTTTCTTTTACCTTCAGTGTGTTAGACCTGCTGGATCTGTGTTCAATGTCTGACCGCATAACATTTGCTGATGGTTAGAAATGTAAGTAAAAGTATTTTCCTTAAATTAACAGTAAGCATTGATCTGATGATATACAACCCATGTAAAATGTTATCATAAACCATAATGAAAAACATTTATTGATGATTTATGAAAAATCATGTCTAAACTGAAACTGAATGTCCTTAATGTAAATTGTGCTTACAATGTTTAATGTGTTAAATGTTTTGGGGATATTCATCCAAACGACGCTCATTAAGCAACACAATCGATGCCATGGATGCAGGAATCCCTAACTGTCAATCGGCCAAATGAGCTATCAATCAATCACAGATCAGTCAGACATTCGCTGGAGGAAGTCTCCACGTAGACATAACCCCCCTGGGATCCTAAGCGCTGTGATAGGCCACCGCGTAGGTCAATCACGTGGCTCCGCCCCCTCTCGGAATTGGCAGTATGGAGAGTGGCGGTCCCCAGAAAGGTGTCCAGGATCAGACCTCGGCTCCACAACTACATACACACATGTACACGCACAGACACACACACACAAAGCCCCCCCCCCACACACACACACACAGACACACACACCAGCACTATTGAGATGTGATGAGCAATACAATCTGAAAGTTCATTAAAATGTCATGAATTCATGTTATACATGATATATACATATATATATATATATATATATATATATATATATATATATATATATATATAACCCTAACCCTAACCCTAACCCTAACCCTATATATATATATATATATATATATATATATATATATATATATATATATATATGAAGTATTTTTCAGACTTCCAATGTTAATAATACATTTGAGTAAACTACCAAACCTCAACAGAAATGTGTGTTCTGGGCTGTCGTCGGTAGAAAATGCTCCTCAGGTTGAACTCTGGGCTGCTGTTCTGCTCGTGCACACGAGTCCTCACTACGCAGTTCTCACAACGCACCACAGCGTACACATCTGGGGCTGGGGGAACACATGATCATACACACTGTGTTATAGCCTCTCATCTGGGGGAACACATGATCATACACACTGTGTTATAGCCTCTCATCTGCTCGTTATCTTGCTCAGGGTTAGGGTGAAGAGCTAAAGTAGATAAGGTGCATGTCATGAGTGTGCGTGTGTGTGTTTGGATCTTTGCATGTCCTTATCTGTAAGATCATTAAAGGTTTTTCCGTTTGGTGGCTAAATGACAAAAACAAAACCCATTTGAATACGGATGTCTTGCATGCGTAACATCCAGCTCCGAACAAGTGTCTTATAACACTACCCTTTACGTTAAAATCATTAACCAACTAGTGAATGGATGAAAGGTTCTAATGAAAGTTTCAACCTTTTTCAATAGCAATACCTGTATGACACCATGGGGCCTGCATGGCACCCTAGTTTGTTGTCGAGATGGGTCTATCTGGTGGTTATTCCCACAATGCAATGCTTCTCCCCTAGATTCTTACCCCCTGACCCCTTCAACAAAACGTAATAACTTTATAAAATGTGATACCGTTACTTGAACTCCTTTTTTATTAGGCTGAGAATAATCACTCTCCTTGCCATGATGAAGTTGGCTAATTGTTAGGTTATTAATGCGTAAACATCAAGGCAAACAATGGCTTGTCGCATGAAAAGTTGAAAGGATGAATAAAATGTTTCTTTTTATGCTACCCACGTAAATAATATGAAAGGACAGAAGTAGCTCATGAATGTTCATATCCTCTAGGATTCCATACCTGTGTCTTTGGTACGGCTGAGCACCGCTGCCCTCTGCAGGTGGACGGTGGTCACAACCCTGGGCTCAGGTAAACAACACTGGAATGAAGAGGGGGAGGGGAGGTCTTCATTCAACTCCCTAGAGAGAGAGAGAGAGAGAGAGAGAGAGAGAGAGAGAGAGAGACAGAGACAGAGACAGAGACAGAGACAGAGACAGAGACAGAGACAGAGACAGAGACAGAGACAGAGACAGACAGACAGACAGACAGACAGAGAGAGAGAGAGAGAGAGAGAGAGAGAGAGAGAGAGAGAGAGAGAGAGAGAGAGAGAGAGAATTAGTAATAAGGTTCAAGCAGGAACATGTTGAGTCTATTTCCTATTTAGTCAGATGCTGGGAGGCCTACAGGAAGTGAGATGTAGGTAGAATGCCAACATTCAGGGTTCAAACTGAGAAACTTTGGGCTAGGAGTCTAACTAAATGAATACAATCCATCAACTATCACCAACTAACCAAAATAAGTATAAACTATGATCAAATAATCTAATTAATATTTTTAAATTTTAATCAAATAACCTAAGTAAGTACAAACTATGATCCAATAACCTAAAAATATCTTTAAACTTTGATCAATGAAGCTAAATAATATCTTTAAACTTTGATCAGATAACCCAAAAGGTACAGGCTATAATAAAATAAACAGTGTATAAATGAATAACCATAAAGAGCAAATAGCCCCTCCCCTACCTGAGGTGGAGGTGAGGGAATATCCCCTACCTGAGGTGGAGGTGAGAGAAGATCCCCTACCTGAGGTGGAGGTGAGAGAAGATCCCCTACCTGAGGTGGAGGTGAGAGAAGATCCCCTACCTGAGGTGGAGGTGAGAGAAGATCCCCTACCTGAGGTGGAGGTGAGGGAAGATCCCCTACCTGAGGTGGAGGTGAGGGAAGATCCCCTACCTGAGGTGGAGGTGTGAGAAGATCCCCTACCTGAGGTGGAGGTGAGAGAAGATCCCCTACCTGAGGTGGAGGTGAGAGAAGATCCCCTACCTGAGGTGGAGGTGAGAGAAGATCCCCTACCTGAGGTGGAGGTGAGAGAAGATCCCCTACCTGAGGTGGAGGTGAGAGAATATCCCCTACCTGAGGTGGAGGTGAGAGAAGATCCCCTACCTGAGGTGGAGGTGAGGGAATATCCCCTACCTGAGGTGGAGGTGAGAGAATATCCCCTACCTGAGGTGGAGGTGAGAGAAGATCCCCTACCTGAGGTGGAGGTGTGCGTGAGAGAAGACCCTCAGCAGGAAGCGGCCCCTGGCTCCAGGCAGGAAGGTGGTGGGCAACACGGCATAGCGTCCGGAGGTCAGGGTGCACCTCAGGGTGACGCTGCGGGAGTCCATGTAGATGGAGCTGGCCACCTGCTCCACCAGACACTGCACCCTGGAGCTACGGTTCACCTCCACCTGGGGGCGGAGCAGACAGGTAGGCCTGCTTTGTTTGGACTTATGTGATAAGGTCAGACATGTTGTAGCTATTGTTGATGCAGATTCATTTTTCTTTGATAAAAATTTTAAGTTATTTATTGTTGATACTGATTACTATTGTTGATTCTAATAATTTTCTTTAATTACTATTATCATATTATTCGATTTCTATCTATTTTCTAGTATTTTTAATGGTTCTTTATAAGGTTACGTTTGAGATCTGTTTTCAGGGACAGTAGGAGGTTTTATACTTCTCCTCTAGTGGTAGTAAACGGCACAACTTTGAAATCAGTTCGTCCAGCTGTATTTATTTAAGAACCCACGAGTTCCTGGTCATTCTTGGGTGAATGAATCCTCATACCAAGGCTTTAGGCTCACAGCTGTGTGAATGAATCCTCATACCAAGGCTTTAGGCTCACAGCTGTGTGAATGAATCCTCATACCAAGGCTTTAGGCTCACAGCTGTGTGAATGAATCCACATACCAAGGCTTTAGGCTCACAGCTGTGTGAATGAATCCACATACCAAGGCTTTAGGCTCACAGCTGTGTGAATTAATCCTCATACCAAGGCTTTAGGCTCACAGCTGTGTGAATGAATCCTCATACCAAGGCTTTAGGCTCACAGCTATGTGAATGAATCCTCATACCAAGGCTTTAGGCTCACAGCTGTGTGAATGAATCCTCATACCAAGGCTTTAGGCTCACAGCTGTGTGAATGAATCCTCATACCAAGGCTTTAGGCTCACAGCTGTGTGAATGAATCCTCATATCAAGGCTTTAGGCTCACAGCTGTGTGAATGAATCCTCATACTAAGGCTTTAGGCTCACAGCTGTGTGAATGAATCCTCATACCAAGGCTTTAGGCTCACAGCTGTGTGAATGAATCCTCATACCAAGGCTTTAGGCTCACAGCTGTGTGAATGAATCCACATACCAAGGCTTTCGGCTCACAGCTGTGTGAATGAATCCTCATATCAAGGCTTTAGGCTCACAGCTGTGTGAATGAATCCTCATACCAAGGCTTTAGGCTCACAGCTGTGTGACTGAATCCACATACCAAGGCTTTAGGCTCACAGCTGTGTGAATGAATCCTCATACCAAGGCTTTAGGCTCACAGCTGTGTGAATGAATCCACATACCAAGGCTTTAGGCTCACAGCTGTGTGACTGAATCCTCATACCAAGGCTTTAGGCTCACAGCTGTGTGAATGAATCCTCATACCAAGGCTTTAGGCTCACAGCTGTGTGAATGAATCCACATACCAAGGCTTTAGGCTCACAGCTCACAGCTCACCACCTTCTCACCTTCAGCACCTCGAAGCCGATGGGCAGGTTCTCTCCTCGTCCCTCTCTCCGGAGACTCCTGCGGTCTTCCTGCTGCAGACAGATCAGCACTTCCTCCTCTTGACCCCGGACCTCCAGGAGGAACTGACAGAGAGACGTAAAGGATGGTTAGTGCCTGACGAAGAGTAAGATCATGATGAATGTGTATTATTATTATTATTATTATTATTATTATTATTATTATTTTGTAACTCAGACTTTTGGTCAGTTGCAATCTGCAACCTCACCTCTGGAGGCCACTAAATCCTACAATAAAAAGTCACAGTAACAAAACAAAATCCACTGCAAGCCACTATTAGTGTTTTTTGTATATGTGTCCTCTCGTCACACATGGAGGGGGAGGAGGTGCACCTGGGGGTTGTGTAGAAATGTCTCCATATGGTTGATGCATCCCCCACATCGACTCCTCTTATCCACACACGTCCCCCATCCTCCTTCCACCTCCACACCCTGTGACTCCTCCTCCTCCCTCCCCCTTCCCTGCTCCTCCTCTTCATTGGATCCACCTGCTTCCTCTTTTCCTCCTCTTCCTCCTCCACCCACTCCTCCTCCTCCTCTCGCCACAGCCCTCCGTCTGTCGCCGAGACGAGGCTCCTTGCGGCCCCCTCTTTGCCGGTCGCCTCCTCCTCCTCCCGGTCCAGGGGCCGCTGTGTGGCCCCTGGACCGGAGGAGGGTGCCGTGATCCAGAGAGGCCCCGGGCGCCGGGGCCCATTCCCCGAAGCAGCTCTCCTCCCTCCAGTGGGAGCCGGGCCACAGCAGGGCCTTCTCCGCCAGGCGGCACACCACCACGTTGGTGAAGTAGAGGCAGAAGTCTCCGAACTCCATCCTGACGGGAGAAAACCCAGCAGAACGTCAACCTCCACCTCCACTCTGGTTCATGGTGTACCTTAGTATGTGGTGCTTTCCTGACAGGAGCAAACACTTGAACCTCTACCTATATATCTTAGTAGGTGGTGCTTTTATCTAAAGGGATTCACACTGAACACAGAGTCAGTGTCATTGAGGTAAAAGGGGTTCCAGCGTCTTGCTCAAGGATGCCTACAGGTTGATCTCAGAACATTGGGCATCGTAACAAGAACTAGCTAGGAGTTGAAAGCCATAGCCTAGCCAAGAAACTATTGTGCCACGAATATTTGATCATTTCTTGTCCATCATGGGCCTTTAGTGGCCCTTAATCGTAGGTTTATTCCGTACGTATATAAAAAATTGTATGCATGAAAGATGTTGAGTACCTACCAAAACTCTCCTACATCTCGGACATGGATTCCCATTTTTTCTCTCTCAGGGCGATGCAGCTGCTGCCACTCCTCAGACCTGTTGAGGAGGGGAAAGTGCAGATTAAACAGCATCCTCACCTCCTCACCCTCTCACCCTCCTCACCCCCTCACCTCTGGCTCCAGGCACCGGTCCAGTCCGTGGTGCCCCAGGGGTTCCTCATGCGTATCATCAAGAGGCGGGACGTCCCGTTACGGCTGAGCAGCTTGTCCCCCTTCCACACCTTCCTCACGCCGGTCACCCCGTAGGCGTGCCCGCGCACCAGGCCACAGTCCAGCACCGACTCCACCGCCTCGCCCTCTGCTGGCTGGGAGGGGCATAGCACAGATCCGTTGGCGCAATTTATTCATCATCACATCAACACTCCATGTAGAAATACATGTTGAATGAAATACACATGAGACTTTGAGGTCAACTTAGGAGACATTTTGCAGCATTTGTTTGTTGTGATTCTTTCAAGCACATCCGCAATTCAAATGAAACACCAAATCAAATTGCAAAATATATATTTTTTAATAATCTGCACACAAAATTGAGCAAACCAGAATGAGGTGACAATGTCCCACCCGATGATGTCACATGCACTAATCAGCAGTGACTAAGTCATCATATAATGATGTCAGCAGGATGACATCATAGGTAGGTAGGAAGGAAGAAGGGAGGGAACAAAGGAAGGAAGGATAAAAGGAAGGTAGGCAAAGCAACAAAGGGGGGAGAGAGGGAAGATGGAAGGTAGGTAGCAGTGACATCACAGGCAGTAACCAGCGATGACATGGGCTGACCCGTATAAAGCAGGTGATAAGGGCTCGGCGCTCATGGGCCCTACTGAGCGTGTTGAACAGCGCCCTCTGCTGGTCGGCATGGCGATGTAGGGTCCGGGGGCCAAGGGCCAGCGTCTCCGAGACCCCGCCGGTGAAGTCTATCAGGGCCTCCGCTGTGTTGCCGCCCTCCAGGGCCTCATAGCAACCGTTCAGTCTGCAACATGGATTATTGGTTATTGGTTGAGTATTAGTCTAGTGTCAGACCTCTGTAGGCCACTCAGCGTAGGCCTTCTCCAGCAGGTATTAGTCTAGTGTCAGACCTCTGTAGGCCACTCAGCGTAGGCCTTCTCCAGCAGGTATTAGTCTAG
Source organism: Lota lota (assembly GCA_026745465.1). NCBI lineage: Eukaryota > Metazoa > Chordata > Actinopteri > Gadiformes > Lotidae > Lota > Lota lota. The sequence continues at coordinate 1,434,789 of JACYXH010000232.1, forward strand.
TGTCAGACCTCTGTAGGCCACTCGGCGTAGGCCTTCTCCAGCAGGTATTAGTCTAGTGTCAGACCTCTGTAGGCCACTCAGCGTAGGCCTTCTCCAGCAGGTATTAGTCTAGTGTCAGACCTCTGTAGGCCACTCAGCGTAGGCCTTCTCCAGCAGGTATTAGTCTAGTGTCAGACCTCTGTAGGCCACTCAGCGTAGGCCTTCTCCAGCAGGTATTAGTCTAGTGTCAGACCTCTGTAGGCCACTCAGCGTAGGCCTTCTCCAGCAGGTATTAGTCTAGTGTTTAGACCTCTGTAGGCCACTCAGCGTAGGCCTTCTCCAGCAGGTATTAGTCTAGTGTCAGACCTCTGTAGGCCACTCAGCGTAGGCCTTCTCCAGCAGGTATTAGTCTAGTGTCAGACCTCTGTAGGCCACTCAGCGTAGGCCTTCTCCAGCAGGTATTAGTCTAGTGTTTAGACCTCTGTAGGCCACTCAGCGTAGGCCTTCTCCAGCAGGTATTAGTCTAGTGTCAGACCTCTGTAGGCCACTCAGCGTAGGCCTTCTCCAGCAGGTATTAGTCTAGTGTCAGACCTCTGTAGGCCACTCAGCGTTGGCCTTCTCCAGCAGGTATTAGTCTAGTGTCAGACCTCTGTAGGCCACTCAGCGTAGGCCTTCTCCAGCAGGTATTAGTCTAGTGTTTAGACCTCTGTAGGCCACTCAGCGTAGGCCTTCTCCAGCAGGTATTAGTCTAGTGTTTAGACCTCTGTAGGCCACTCAGCGTAGGCCTTCTCCAGCAGGTATTAGTCTAGTGTCAGACCTCTGTAGGCTACTCACTTGGCATAGGCCTTCTCCAGCAGGGCGCTCCAGAACTCCCTGGGCGTGGCGGAGCGGCAGAAGAGCAGCGCCCCCTCCTGGCTGACCGGCAGCCGGTCGTCCACCACCACCTCCGTCCAGCCGCCCAGCCGCCAGAAGCGGAAGCGGAAGAGGCCCGCGTAGAGGTCCGGCCGCTTGGGCTTCCACTCCTGCTGCCGGTGGTCCGGGATCACCTGGAGGTGTGGGGGAGGGGAGGAGGGAGGTGCAGGGTTTAGGGTGGAGATATGGAGGTGTTGAGGGATGGAGGGAGTGGAGAGGGGTAAGGGGGATGGAGGCAGGGAGGGAGGGAGGGAGGGATGGAGGCAGGGAGGGAGGAGGCAGGGAGGGAGAGGTTGGAGGGAAAAAAGAAGGATGGTATGTAGGAAGGAAGAAGGAAGGAGGGAAGAAGGGAAACTGAGAGGGAACAAAGGAAGGGAAGTAGAGTAGTAGAAAGCAACAAAGGAGGGAGGAAGGAGTGAGGGATGGAAGGAAGGAAAGATAGGGGGCGGGGGATTGGAAAGCAATATTACGCTAGAATCCCTTGTGAGGAGACAACATAAGCTAAACACACACGTGCACCTTCTTCCAGAGGGTGGGCTCGGACGCCAGACAGGAAGTGGCTGCCACCATCCAGCAGTTACCCAGACTGCCCTGGTGCAGGTCTCGCGTGCTAATGCCATCGACAAAAAGACGAGGGTCCTTACACAGCTCCTGGGTTGAGAGACCACAACAGAGAGGGAGAGAGAGAGATACTTTTATCCAAGGCGACTTACAGTGAATTTTAGATGCACATTAATAAGGAGCACTTGACCATCAATGTGTGACCCGGATCTTATGGCAAGATGCCCTGGCCCCTAACATCTGGATCAAAGCCATACAGCTAAATGACAGATGCATGTCCGGGGCCGCAGGTATCAGCTGAGCAGACCTACTGAGAGGAGGTTAGGCGTGCACACACACATGTACCAGAGTGTACACACACTTACATGGATACACGCACAAATACATACACACAAACTTTACATCAACACATTTCAACAGACAGGCACACACACATGCATATGTAGACACAAGCAGGCACAAGCAGGCAGAGGCAGGCAGAGGCAGAGAGAGAGAGAGAGAGAGAGAGAGAGAGAGAGAGAGAGAGAGAGAGAGAGAGAGAGAGAGAGAGAGAGAAAGAGAGAGAGAGAGAGAGAGAGAGAGAGAGAGAGAGAGAGAGAGAGAAAGAGATGATACTCACTCTACCACCTGTCCAGAAGCTCATCTGAGCCTAACAGGGTTTTTAGTGACAGTTATATCCCTCATACTATTAGTGAGAGTGAGTGAGTGAGTGAGTGAGTGAGTGAGTGAGTGAGTGAGTGAGTGAGTGAGTGTGTGTGTGTGTGTGTGTGTGACCAAAGTACAAATTATTTCACATTGTCATGAAATATTTAAATGAAAAACGTGTTTGCAAATTGCAAACTATATTTCTATCCTAACTTTAATGAGTTGGGAATCTAAGTGAGTCAGAATCAAGATAGAAGCAATACCATAACCCGGAGACAATTATTATTCAGTTGTTCTTTCGTTCATTTAGCAATACGACTATTATACAGAATAAACCACAAACTAACATCAAATCAGTCAGTAGTTTGTCCTTAATTCATGCCATTTATTTTCTATTTCTGAGCCCCCAGTGCTGAGGCCGAATCCACAATATGGAGATGCAACAATAAACTAGGGTTACACCGACGGTACCATCCATCTGCGTAACCCGCTAGCTGAAATAACCCCCTTAAAACAGATCGTCTGGTGCGCGCTATATCTATAGTAGCGCGCTATGTCTATAGTAGCGCGCTATGTCTATAGTAGCGCGCTATGTCTATAGTAGCGCGCTATGTCTATAGTAGCGCGCTATGTCTATAGTAGCGCGCTATATCTATAGTAGCGCGCTATGTCTATAGTAGCGCGCTATGTCTATAGTAGCGCGCTATGTCTATAGTAGCGCGCTATATCTATAGTAGCGCGCTATGTCTATAGTAGCGCGCTATGTCTATAGTAGCGCGCTATGTCTATAGTAGCGCGCTATGTCTATAGTAGCGCGCTATGTCTATAGTAGCGCGCTATGTCTATAGTAGCGCGCTATGTCTATAGTAGCGCGCTATGTCTATAGTAGCGCGCTATGTCTATAGTAGCGCGCTATGTCTACAGTAGATAGTAGTAGATAGATAGTATAGTAGATAGCCAGTGAACTAAAACGGGGCGGTGAACATTGGAGACGGCTTGGAAGAAAACTTATTTTTGTGCCAACGACGATGACGTTAGTGATTGGAGTAGAGCGCGTTGGCTCAGCTTTTCCTCTCAATTACGTTCTATGTTGACGTTGTTTTTCTCCTACTGACTCAACTGACTCACCCTGGGTCTCTTCCAGGTGAGTCCAACGGGGGGGTCCCGCTTGTAGAAGAGAGACTGGGGGGCGGCAGGGAAGAGGGGGTCCTTAAAGAGCACGCCGCGGTTCAGGCACGCACGCCTCAGTTTGTGGTAGCTCTGGCCCTGGAAGTCATGCACGCTCTCTGGCATTCTGGGAGGGGGGACATATAGAGGGAACAGGTTTAAAGGAAGAAAAGGTTCAGGGTTCGATCCCTGGTATCCAAAGCAGCACCCTTGAGCAAAATTACCTGATATGCCCACTATTATAAATAATGAAGTGTGTCTGATATCATAACATGATTATAACCTGACATGCCTGTACATTCATGAAAATATATGTTCTTGTGTGTGTGTGCGTGTGACCCACACACTCGGTACTCACACACACACACACACACACACACACACACACACACACACTTGTATTCAGTCAAAGAGTATACAGGAGGGCAAATTAATGCTAAACCATTCAGCAAGACTCAATATTAAAATGCTAAAGCGCGTGAAAATATCCCTTACCTTCACATGAAACCCAATCTGACCCGCGCGTCCTCCTAGCCAGCGATGCAGCGATGCGAATCGAGGGTTTGTTCCATTGAGCCGTTCTGAAGCCTTCTATTCATTCATCGCTGAAACAAATAAAGTTTGCCTCTTGGCGTTGCAGTCTCCTTGATTGTGTATTGACAGTTTGAGAAAGTCACTGATGGCAGCTTGTCTCTCCCTCCCTCGCTCTCTCCCTGCTGTTGTGGCTGTCCGTCTGCCCGTCTCCATGGTGACAGACATGTCCATCTACAGGTCCCTCATCGCGGTCTGCGTGTCTTCTTATTTTTAATTAAACCGTCGGTCTTTATCATAAAAAATGTCATTCATTACTAATTCAGGTGAATAAAAAACGAAACGGGTCAAAAAGAGTGACAATATTGAAGTACAGTAAATTGAAGCAAACGGAAGGGGAATATACGGAATATACAGTGAAACGCTGAATGCGCTTCTCATGCAGCTACGTGCTGGAAGCGTCTAGCGTATATCTCATGTGCAGGATGGTGTCGTGTGTGTGTGCCTGCCTATACTGTTTCTGAAATCGCTCCGCCGAACACAATTTGATCTCTCTCTCTCTCTCTCCCTCTCTCTCTCCCCCTCTCCCTCTCTCTCTCTCTCTCTCTCTCTCTCTCCTGATACCTGAGTCTTCAAACCACCCCCACCCCCACAACACCACCAACACCACCACCCAGCCAGCCGTCCGGAACTGATCCCAAACCCCATCTCCTCTTCCACCATGAGCACCTGCTGCTGAACCACTCACTCTGCTGCTGAACCAGTCACTCTGCTGCTGAACCAGTCACTCTGCTGCTGAACCACCCTGCTGCTGAACCACTCACTCTGCTGCTGAACCACTCACTCTGCTGCTGAACCACTCACTCTGCTGCTGAACCACTCACTCTGCTGCTGAACCACTCACCCTGCTGCTGCTGAACCACTCACCCTGCTGCTGAATTACTCACCCTGCTGCTGCTGAACCACTCACCCTGCTGCTGCTGAACCACTCTGCTGCTGAACCACTCACCCTGCTGCTGCTGAACCACTCTGCTGCTGAACCACTCACCCTGCTGCTGAACCACTCACCCTGCTGCTGCTGAACCACTCACCCTGCTGCTGCTGAACCACTCTGCTCTTGAACCTGGGGTCTATCCAGGGTGTGGTGGCGATGGCCGGTTCCACCTGTGGGCATGGTGGTCCACTGGAGACAAACTGTACAGTCTTCTGATATATATTGATATATTAACAGTATGATACACAAATATGGATATAATAAGGTCAATTCCTATTAACAAAAGCAATTCATTTAGTTTCTTTCTATAGTGACACAAGTGGAACTATAGAACCATGTCCTGGTTGATACAGGAAATGATGTAACACCTTTTGGTAAATCTCAGTCAAAGTGCAACAAAACACCTTAGTGACCCTGGGGAGAGAGAAAGAGAGCCTAGAGGAACCAGCCAGTAACCAGGTGGACAAAACTCACGTGTGTGTGTGTGGTCCACTGCTGATCTTTGAACCTAGCTGCCACTTGGCAGGCCAATCAACAGAGACCACACCCACACATACAACCAATCACACACAAACACCCAATTAACTGGTCAACATACAACCAATCACACACAAACACCCAATTAACTGGTCAACATACAATAAACTACACACAAACACCCACTTAACTAGTCAACATACAACCAATCACACACAAACACCCAATTAACTGGTCAACATACAATAAATCACACACAAACATCCAATTAACTGGTCAACATACAACCAATCACACACAAACACCCAATTAACTGGTCAACATACAATAAATCACACACAAACATCCAATTAACTGGTCAACATACAACCAATCACACACACAAACACTCAATTAACTGGTCAACATACAACCAATCACACACAAACACCCAATTAACTGGTCAACATACAATAAATCACACACAAACACCCAATTAACTGGTCAACATACAACCAATCACACACAAACACCCAATTAACTGGTCATTCAATCATCCCCCAAACACAAGGAAATATGAACAGCAGGAGGGTCAAAAACACAAACAACAAAAAGAAATGACAAAGGGTCACAAAACACACACACACACACACACACACACACACACACACACACACACACACACACACACACACACACACACACACACACACACACACACATATACACACACACACCATGTAGAGGAGGTTGGTACATTTGTGTATATATTTGATCTAGATACATTATAGTTATAGACATTTGATTTATATATGTATACCATATAAATAAGTCCAGCCAGATGACATTCATCATCCTCAGACACACCAGGAAGCCTTCCAGAGGGAGCTGGTGGGTTCCCAGTAGCTGGTACATAACACACACATCATACACACATACAACACACATGCATGCACACACACACACACACACACACACACACACACACACACACACACACACACACACACACACACACACACACACACACACACACACACACACACACACACACACTACTGTTAAATATCTCACAAAGGCCTATGGTTGTTTTTTTTTGCGGTCTTAGAATATTATTTATGTTATTTATTTATTATTTATTTGACCTTGAAGGGAAAAACTGTCTTAACAACTACAAAGAATAATTGTAGTCACGTACACGGGCCGAGGCCCTCTGCTGATTGGTGGATAAAAGTGCTCCTCATCAAGCAAATGACACAACCCTACCTCAACAAGCCAGCGCTCGACGATGGTAAGTGGCGTCAGCTGAAATGTTATAGTTAAATTAGTCAACTTTAGCAATTCATCCATGTGAACATTTGTTTTCTACTAGAACAAGGAAACAATGACGTTTGTTGGCCATGAGCATGCCGCCCAACTTCTTCACAACAAGTGTGTGATTGTGATTGGGGACTCCAGTGAGTGAATTCTGCATTATTATTATTTCTTAATCTTTCTTCACACGTTTCAATCAAGAGCGATACTTTGCTTGGATTTGTTTTCACGCTTAGAATGACTGTTGTACATATATCTTATTCTGGCAGGGACTGTCGCACTAAATGTATGTGGACACGCGGCGTTAGGTTAGTAAGGGCCATGGCTGCTATGTGGACACGCGGCGTTAGGTTAGTAAGGGCCATGGCTGCTATGTGGACACGCGGCGTTAGGTTAGTAAGGGCCATGGCTGCTATGTGGACACGCGGCGTTAGGTTAGTAAGGGCCATGGCTGCTATGTGGACACGCGGCGTTAGGTTAGTAAGGGCCATGGCTGCTATGTGGACACGCGGCGTTAGGTTAGTAAGGGCCATGGCTGCTATGTGGACACGCGGTGTTAGGTTAGTAAGGGCCATGGCTGCTATGTGGACACGCGGCGTTGCAACTGGGAACCTGGGTTGTTTGTTGGAAGGCATATTCGTCTTGTGTTTATCACTTGAACCTTTTCTCAGTTCAGCGGTCGGTGTACAAGGACCTGGTTCTCCTGCTGCAGAGGGACAGCTATCTGTCGTCCAGCCAACTTCGAAGCAAGGTGAACACATGGTTTGCAACCCAACAGGGCCTTGTCCTACTGAATGAAACAAACTTTTTATAGCTGTAGGTTGCAGCTATGATTAATTAATTAATAACTAATTCCTCCCAAGTTCGTGGTACTGATTTCAGGCACTAGCAGATACATTTGGAGATTCGCTTCCAGTACGCTTCTCAGTTCTCTAATAACTACTTAAACTTGAGTATCTGAAATAGCTCATGCCTTCCAGCTGTGTTTTATATTCTCGTTTTCTCTTCCTCTAAAGTTTGGTAACACTGCAGTGTTACAAAAGTTTACTGCCCTCCACAGAGATGGGCTATAGTGTCTTAAACCCCTTTAATGTCAAGATATGTACAGGAGGACTTCAGGAACCATGATGATATCCATTTAGAAATACTAGGTTAGTTCTTTTTCCTTTAGTGTTGCTTCAGTCGAAATCGTGTAACAGAGTCATGGCGTAATAAGGGCGCTCTAGTGACCCCCGTTCGTTTTATTTCAGGGCGAGTTGACCTTTGAGTCGGACGCCCTGGTGGAGGGCGGTTGCCACGACAACATGCACAACGGCACACAGTACCGCGAGGTGCGTCAGTTCCGCTCGCAGCACCACCTGGTCCGCTTCTACTTCGTGACGCGGGTTTTCTCGCGCTACATGCTGAGCGTGCTGGAGGACCTCCGGCGTGGGCCCACCCCCGACATGGTGGTGGTGAACTCCTGCCTGTGGGACATCTCAAGGTGGAGTTCAAAAGTTCACCCTAAAAGTGTTGTAAGCATAATGTAACTCAAAGGAAGAAAAGGCTATTGGTATCGTACTTCCAATGGGCGAAACTCGTTGCAGAATATGTGAATGGGTTTGCAAAATGTGCTACTAAATACAAGAACGACTACGCGCTGTCTAGCGGGCACAACAAGACATGGTGTGTGCTTCCCCCAGGTACAAGGCGCCGTGGGTGGAGGACTACATGGAGCACCTCCACCGCTTCTTCAGGGGGCTGACGGAGGTGCTGCCTCAGGAGACGCTGGTGGTGTGGAACCTCACCATGCCGCTGGGCCATAAGATCCTGGGAGGGTTCCTCACACCGGAGGTACCCCCATCCACCGAGACTTCATATCAAATGAACGTGAAGCCTTGGTCTGCTGACAAGTCCTCCCTCCCCCAGGCGGCGTCCAGGGCGGGCCAGCTGCGCTTTGACGTGGTGGAGGCCAACTTCTGCAGCAGCGTGCTGGCGGCCGCCTACGGCGCCGACGTGCTGGACCTGCACTTCAGCTTCCGCTTCTCGCTGCAGCAGCGCACGCGCGACGGCATCCACTGGAACGCCGTGGCCCACCGCCGCATGAGCTCGCTGCTCCTGAGGCACGCCGCTGCCGCCTGGGGTGTAAGGCTGCCCCCGGCCGCCACCGCCTGGGGCGTCAGGCTGCCCTCGCTGGCCCCGGCCTCGCTGGCCCCGGCCTCGCTGGCCCCGGCCTCGCTGGCCCCGGCCTCGCTGGCCCCGGCCGCCACCGCCGTCGGTACGGTGCCGCGAGCCATGGCTCACGCCATTTGATTGTGATTTGACATGCGTTGTATTCAGCTCACGGTCTGGCCTTTCCTACAGCCGCCATGAGAACCAGAAGCTCCAGCCTGGGTGATCTGTACCCTCCTGCCCCCTGCTCGCCCCCCTCTCTTCCTGCTCAGAAAGGTGTGGTTTGTAATGGTGGTAAGAACCCCAAAGAACCAAAGACTGGGAGTGAGCAGAGTAGCGTATAGCGGTTCAAATGATTAACGTGACAGCGTTTTTTATAATGCTTAACTTGATAAACTGTTTGTTTTGAGAATCTGCAGCTTGTAAAGTGTGTGTGTAGCATATTTAGTGGTATGCCTTACCGTATGTTCCAACTCCCTTTAGAACTGGCTTGCCTTCCTAGCCTAGCTTGTGTTCATTTCTCTCATCCCCCCATCGTTGTGCATTCCAGTGCTGAGCACGGTTCATTTCAGTTGGCACCTGCAGGGCTGCACTGGCTTTGAGAAGGACAAGCAGCCAATCAAAGAGGCCCTCCAGCCGCCCTATCAACGAGAGGCTTACTCCCTCCAGCCGCCCTATCAACGAGAGGCTTACTCCCTCCAGCCGCCCTATCAACGAGAGGCTTACTCCCTCCAGCCGCCCTATCAACGAGAGGCTTACTCCCTCCAGCCGCCCTATCAACGAGAGGCTTACTCCCTCCAGCCGCCCTATCAACGAGAGGCTTACTCCCATCGTACCGCAAGGGAGGACGGTGAGTCTGCAGGTGTTTGATGATCTATAATGTGGTCTGTGATGGCTTTTCAGTAAAACTGAAGGTTTGATCATTTAGGATTAGATTAACAAGGATAACTTGCAATTAAAGTAGTCCTATTATGTCCTATCTTTTTGTATATTTCTTTTTTTTAAGGGGTTGATGGATATGATCAGCTTTACTGTACTCTTTTTAGGTCATTCAATAATTGGCACTAGTGACCTGTCCGTGTTTTTCGATTGGTTTTTATCCTTGGACGGTTGTTTTTGTGGGGAAATCTACTAGTCACATGGATGTATTCTCTGGGAAATTCAAAGACCACATTTCAGTGGTTCCAGAAGGTGTCAAGTGTCCTTGTTCTGCCCTGTTTTTTCAAAACGTCACCGTGATTCTACTTTAAAACATTTCAGCCTACAGAGCTCCTGCAACTCCTCCCAATTCCCAGCCTTACCAGTCGGCCCAGCAGCGCCCCCCCCAGTACGTGATGAGGACCCGCCACACCAGGAGAGCGGTGGCACCCTACAGCCACCGGCGACACGTTCCCTGAGAACAAAGCTACGGACAGCTGACTACTGTCTAACCCTAACCCTACAGCCACCGGCGACACGTTCCCTGAGAACAAAGCTACGGACAGCTGACTACTGTCTAACCCTAACCCTACAGCCACCGGCGACACGTTCCCTGAGAACAAAGCTACGGACAGCTGACTACTGTCTAACCCTAACCCTAACCCTACAGCCACCGGCGACACGTTCCCTGAGAACAAAGCTACGGACAGCTGACTACTGTCTAACCCTAACCCTAACCCTACAGCCACCGGCGACACGTTCCCTGAGAACAAAGCTACGGACAGCTGACTACTGTCTAACCCTAACCCTACAGCCACCGGCGACACGTTCCCTGAGAACAAAGCTACGGACAGCTGACTACTGTCTAACCCTAACCCTAACCCTACAGCCACCGGCGACACGTTCCCTGAGAACAAAGCTACGGACAGCTGACTACTGTCTAACCCTAACCCTAACCCTACAGCCACCGGCGACACGTTCCCTGAGAACAAAGCTACGGACAGCTGTCCACAGCGGACTACTGTCGCCCGCCTCACATTTTTTATATTTAGCAATATTGTGAGAAAGTTATTAAAATCGGTTTTGATGGTGTATCTTTGCGTGTTTTGAAGTCATAAGACAAACTGATTAACAATCAGTTAAAGCACTTTGCTCTCTATTGTGGCCTAGGGTTACACTTAACATTGAGCCCTTTTGGGGCTCAAGAGTTTAAGCCATTGTTCTTGTGTTCTTAGTTTATACCTAGATACTTGGTTCAACCAAGTGGTTCTCTAGTTTACCTTGTTCTAGTATTTTGGCTTCTAGACACGCAATGCCAAAGCTGTAGGTGTCCACGCTAAATACTTGTATTAAGTCTTTTAATAATTGTTTGTATAAAGTGCTTACACCTTTTTTTTTTTCAATACTGTATATATTGTTGCTGCATACTTCAGTCAATAAAGTGGCAAGTCATTTATTTGAATTCTGCTTCCACTATAACTTACCAGCCAATGAACCACAACTTCCTGGAGTGACCTGAACGACTTCTAGTTGAAATGTAAACATGGCCTCAATCGGTTCTCGTTTAGTAATGAAGTCTAGCAGGCTTGAGAGAACAATCCCAAAATGGTTTCTTTCATGATTCATTGGAGGTCGAAGTCCCCTAACCTATAGTAACAGTCACTAAGAAATAAACCTTTTATAAAGATTTGCGATCAAAGACGATTTTTATTTCAACTTGGAAAAGGTTACGACTATACCAACGGTAAAAGAGCAAGAATATGATGCATTGTGACGATACCTTCACATACGATTAGAAACGTAACAAGTCCTAGCAAGCTTTGCAGTCTAACTTCTCAATCAACTGATGTAATACAACATGCATATCAGAAAGGGTTGTTTTGAGGTGAATATAAAAAGGTAGGGTTGAGGACAGTGTTAATTTAACAATTGTACTGCAGCGATACACTTTCTCAGTCAATTCCTTCTAAATTTCCCATTTTAAATATGGCTATACTGAGGTTACACCGATAACCACCACTAGTGGTAGTTATCATGTGGCGGTTACACCGATAACCACCACTAGTGGTAGTTATCATGTGGCGGTTACACCGATAACCACCACTAGTGGTAGTTATCATGTGGCGGTTACACCGATAACCACCACTAGTGGTGGTTATCATGTGGCGGTTACACCGATAACCACCACTAGTGGTGGTTATCATGTGGCGGTTACACCGATAACCACCACTAGTGGTAGTTATCATGTGGCGGTTACACCGATAACCACCACTAGTGGTGGTTATCATGTGGCGGTTACACCGATAACCACCACTAGTGGTAGTTATCATGTGGCGGTTACACCGATAACCACCACTAGTGGTGGTTATCATGTGGCGGTTACACCGATAACCACCACTAGTGGTAGTTATCATGTGGCGGTTACACCGATAACCACCACTAGTGGTAGTTATCATGTGGCGGTTACACCGATGATTACCACTAGTGGTTGGAATGCGATCAAGTGTCCCTTTGGCGTCATGCTAGCATTATGTGATATTATGTGCTAGCATTACGTCATGCTAGCATTATGTGACTAGAAATTGGGTCCCTTTCCTGAGACGACTAAAGGGAAAACGCTAAGAAGAACATCTGTGGTGCCCTTGGATGAAATGGGACCAATAAGGCGTCCCAGTCAGACCATGAGGAGGCGGTGCACTTGCTGCAGCTGGTGCTGCGATAGGACGAGGCGGTGGGTCTGTTCCTGACCCCGGGGGCAGGGGATGGCCACGCGGCCCACGAACACCGCCCCCTCCTGCTTCTCCTCCTTGGCCTGGAGAGGACCACAAGAGAGAGGGTTAGGACCACGAAACGAGAGGTGAGGACCACGAGAGAGAGGTGAGGACCACAAGAGAGAGGTGAGGACCACAAGAGAGAGGGTTAGGACCACGAAACGAGAGGTGAGGACCACGAGAGAGAGGTGAGGACCACAAGAGAGAGGTGAGGACCACAAGAGAGAGGTGAGGACCACGAGAGAGAGGTGAGGACCACGAGAGAGAGGTGAGGACCACGAGAGAGAGGTGAGGACCACGAGAGAGAGGTGAGGACCACGAGAGAGAGGTGAGGACCACGAGAGAGAGGTGAGGACCACGAGAGAGGTGAGAGGTGATAGAGGTGAGAGGACCACGAGAGAGAGGTGAGGACCACGTGAGAGAGGTGAGGACCACGAGAGAGAGGTGAGGACCACGAAACGAGAGGTGAGAGAGGTGAGGACCACGAGAGAGAGGTGAGGACCACGAGAGAGAGGTGAGGACCACGAGAGAGAGGTGAGGACCATGAGAGAGAGGTGAGGACCACGAGAGAGAGGTGAGGACCACAAGAGAGAGGTGAGGACCACGAGAGAGAGGTGAGGACCACAAGAGAGAGGTGAGGACCACGAGAGAGAGGTGAGGACCACGAGAGAGAGGTGAGGACCACGAGAGAGAGGTGAGGACCACGAGAGAGAGGTGAGGACCACGAGAGAGAGGTGAGGACCACGAGAGAGAGGTGAGGACCACAAGAGAGAGGGTTAGGACCATGAGAGAGAGGTGAGGACCACGAGAGAGAGGTGAGGACCACGAGAGAGAGGTGAGGACCACGAGAGAGAGGGTTAGGACCATGAGAGAGAGGTGAGGACCACGAGAGAGAGGGTTAGGACCACGAGAGAGAGGTGAGGACCACGAGAGAGGTGAGAGGTGATAGAGGTGAGAGGACCACGAGAGAGAGGTGAGGACCACGAGAGAGGTGAGAGGTGATAGAGGTGAGAGGACCACGAGAGAGAGGGGTGGGTGCAGAGGGGTGGATGCAGAGGGTGGGTTAGGTGTATTAATGTCTTGTGGGAAAAGAGCAGGAGTTGAGTGGGCCTCTTAAATGGGACACGTTACCTTAGTGAAGGAGGAGACGGGGAAAGTGGCGAAGTCTGAGGAGACCTTGGCTCCTGGCTGCTGTGAAACCACATGCTCTGCTACCTGACCCTGAGGAAGAGGAGAGAACATGAAGTCAGGTAGGAGCACAGGTGTTTCACTGAGACTGTCTATGAAAGTCACTTTAGTAATTAATGGGGTCTTTATTCTGTTGCCCATGCCTGTAGCAATGTATAGCTAACTACACGCCAAACTACAGTATATCTATTGATAAATGTTGCAAACCAAACTGCTAAGCATACTGGTATTGTTGGAACCTGTAGAGAGGAGGAACCTGTAGAGGAGGAACCTGTAGAGAGGAGGAACCTGTAGAGGAGGAACCTGTAGAGGGGAAATACCTTGAGTCTGTCCACAGCGTCGCTGAAGCTCTTCAGCTGAGCCGTCTGCTCCAGCAGCTGAGCGCTGGCACTGACTGTTGGAGACAAAACAAGAGAGCAGGAGTTATCCACATCCTACCTCCACCTCTCAGCACCACCTCCTTCCCTCTCAACCTCCACCTCCAACACTCCCACTTGGCCTCTACCCCTCTCTCCACCTCAACCCCCACCCTAACGGATTACAGGCAGCCACCCACCTGGTGTCTTCCCGGTGATGTCCACCACCTTGACCTTTGAGCTCAGCTGGAGCAGCGTGAACTGCAGTTGGTCCGTGCGCCGGTAGATGGCGCTGTTGAGGCTCTCTGTAGAGGAGGAGCCGGGGCCCTCCCTGGTGATCTGAGGCAGCCTGGGGGGGCAGAGTGGGGCCAGGGAGGCCAGCTGAGCTCTCATCTTCTCCGCCTGTGGAGAGAGAGGTCTTGGTTATATTGAGCCACATGGGACAATAATGTGAAGAGGAAGGACACACCAGATCTGTCACATAGTGGACCTTATTCATGGAATTGTAATATAAAAAAACTATTTAGTTATCATACTGCCATGCTTGACATTTTTAGAAATGCATACAAACGTCAAAGTTACACTTGCATAATGAGTTGTACTGTTACCATTACCAAGTTGTACTTCCTCAATGTCCTATCGCAATTAGGTTCTGAACTGTGCCAGCCAATAAAAAGCCTCTGGTGGACGTCATGTGACACCGCGTGTACCTTGAGTCTGATGTTCTCGTTCTTCAGGTGTTTGATGCCCAGCCGCTGGGCCTCCACCTGCTGCCTGAGGAGAGGGGAGTCCACCACCTGCATGGGGCCCGCCATGGCTGGGGCCACACCGGCTGGAGCACGAGGAAGGAGAGACTTTATGTTACGACATGCAGCGGGCTCATTAAGGATCAGGCTCATTAAGGATCAGGCTCATTAAGGATCAGGCTCATTAAGGATCAGGCTCATTAAGGATCAGGTTAATTAAGGATCAGCTTCATTAAGGATCAGGCTCATTAAGGATCAGGCTCATTAAGGATCAGCTTCATTAAGGATCAGGCTCATTAAGGATCAGGCTCATTAAGGATCAGCTTCATTAAGGATCAGGCTCATTAAGGATCAGGCTCATTAAGGATCAGCTTCATTAAGGATCAGGCTCATTAAGGATCAGGCTGATTAAGGATCAGCTTCATTAAGGATCAGCTTCATTAAGGATCAGGCTCATTAAGGATCAGGCTCATTAAGGATCAGCTTCATTAAGGATCAGCTTCATTAAGGATCAGGCTGATTAAGGATCAGCTTCATTAAGGATCAGGCTCATTAAGGATCAGCTTAATTAAGGATCAGCTTCATTAAGGATCAGGCTCATTAAGGATCAGCTTAATTAAGGATCAGCTTCATTAAGGATCAGGCTCATTAAGGATCAGCTTCATTAAGGATCAGGCTCATTAAGGATCAGGCTCATTAAGGATCAGGCTCATTAAGGATCAGCTTCATTAAGGATCAGCTTCATTAAGGATCAGGCTCATTAAGGATCAGCTTCATTAAGGATCTTGTTAATTAACATCACCTTAATGAGGGATCACCTACTCTATGCAGGTGTTATTTCTTATGTTCATTAACATCACCTTAATGAGGGATCACCTACTCTATGCAGGTGTTATTTCTTATGTTCATTAACATCACCTTAATGAGGGATCACCTACTCTATGCAGGTGTTATTTCTTATGTTCATTAACATCACCTTAATGAGGGATCACCTACTCTATGCAGGTGTTATTTCTTATGTTCATTAACATCACCTTAATGAGGGATCACCTACTCTATGCAGGTGTTATTTCTTATGTTCATTAACATCACCTTAATGAGGGATCACCTACTCTATGCAGGTGTTATTTCTTATGTTCATTAACATCACCTTAATGAGGGATCACCTACTCTATGCAGGTGTCTTCAAGTCTGAGCATAAAAGCAGTTACTAATACTAATAACAAGCTATTTAGAAACAAGACCACACCTGGTCCGGACGCTCCCTGCACAATGGAGGCGATTCCAGAGGGCGACTGCTGGCCTCTGAGACCCTCAATGGTCATCTTTGATTGGTTACTGAGGCGCTGCTTCAGCTCCGCCTTCTCGGCCTCCAATTGGTCGATGTCTGCCTGGAGGGCGTCCATCGTCTCCTCAAACTCCCTGTGGGCAGAAAGGCGGGAAAGAGCAGGCGGTGAGCAACGCAAAAGGAGGGAAACGGTGAACGTTTCGTAGCGGCCATTTTGTGCCAAAAGGTACTTTTGATAAATCAGTACAAGTGTGTGAGTAGAAAGGCTCTCTATGCAGACGACTCACTTCTCCTTCTTCTTGAGCAAGATGTGGGTGTCGTCCAGTTTGGTCTGGATGCGCTCCACCCGCTCGTCTGCGTCCCTGGTGGAGGTGTCCAGCTTCTTCTCCAGGAGACTGAGGCGCACGCTGGCCTCGCTGAGCTCCTCCCCCTGGGCCATCGGGACATTACATGGACATCAGCATGATGTACGGTCTAGACATAGTGCCTTAAAGCTACTAGTGCTGGACATCAGCATGATGTACGGTCTAGACATAGTGCCTTAAAGCTACTAGTGCTGGACATCAGCATGATGTACGGTCTAGACATAGTGCCTTAAAGCTACTAGTGCTGGACATCAGCATGATGTACGGTCTAGACATAGTGCCTTAAAGCTACTAGTGCTGGACATCAGCATGATGTACGGTCTAGACATAGTGCCTTAAAGCTACTAGTGCTGGACATCAGCATGATGTACGGTCTAGACATAGTGCCTTAAAGCTACTAGTGCTGGACATCAGCATGATGTACGGTCTAGACATAGTGCCTTAAAGCTACTAGTGCTGGACATCAGCATGATGTACGGTCTAGACATAGTGCCTTAAAGATACTAGTGCTGGACATCAGCATGATGTACGGTCTAGACATAGTGCCTTAAAGCTACTAGTGCTGGACATCAGCATGATGTACGGTCTAGACATAGTGCCTTAAAGATACTAGTGCTGGACATCAGCATGATGTACGGTCTAGACATAGTGCCTTAAAGATACTAGTGCTGGACATCAGCATGATGTACGGTCTAGACATAGTGCCTTAAAGCTACTAGTGCTGGACATCAGTATGATGTACGGTCTAGACATAGTGCCTTAAAGCTACTAGTGCTGGACATCAGCATGATGTACGGTCTAGACATAGTGCCTTAAAGCTACTAGTGCTGGACATCAGCATGATGTACGGTCTAGACATAGTGCCTTAAAGATACTAGTGCTGGACATCAGCATGATGTACGGTCTAGACATAGTGCCTTAAAGCTACTAGTGCTGGACATCAGCATGATGTACGGTCTAGACATAGTGCCTTAAAGCTACTAGTGCTGGACATCAGCATGATGTACGGTCTAGACATAGTGCCTTAAAGATACTAGTGCTGGACATCAGCATGATGTACGGTCTAGACATAGTGCCTTAAAGATACTAGTGCTGGACATCAGCATGATGTACGGTCTAGACATAGTGCCTTAAAGCTACCAGTGCTGGACATCAGCATGATGTACGGTCTAGACATAGTGCCTTAAAGCTACCAGTGCTGGACATAGATGGGATGTTTGCCTAACCCCCTAAAGGGTTTGGGGTAAAGGTTGGCAGGGTTTCCCCTAAAGGGTTTGGGTTAAAGGTCAGCAGTGTTTCTCCTGGGATGGACACCCCCTGGTGTCTAAAATGTACACATTTGTTTTACATGGACGTTCACATTTTTGTAAATCTCTGACGTCACTCAGGCAGAAATCATGTTTACAGACGAGCTAATGTTTGAATAAAGTATTAAAGTATTATTCACGTTAGCTGTAGTCGCGTGATGTCATTACATTCTAATGAAGTTGCCAGGGTATTATTGATGATATAGCAGTGTTTTGAGGCCAATGGAATCCAAATTGAGGGAGCTATTGAAAAACAAGCGACCAAAGCAACACATAATGGTGTATTTGTAAGTCTTGGAGAGGGCTGTCATCAGACCGTCCATGCAGAGTGCTTCATGCCATACAAGCAGTCCTTCAGGTTGGTGTTTCAGGTGTGTGTGTGACCTTGATCTTGAGAGACTTCTTCAGCTCCTTGATGACTGTCTCTCTGTCCTCCAGCTTCACCCCCAGACCCTCTGCGTCCGTCATCTCCGCCCGCACAGCTGCAGCCCGCGCCTCCACCGGGGGAATCTGGGGGTACAAGACCACATGGCAGAGGTGCTCCACCTCTTCTCTACATCTCTTCTATACTCAATGGAGCAGCCGAGAGGTGCTCCACCTCTTCTCTACATCTCTTCTATACTCAATGGAGCAGCCGAGAGGTGCTCCACCTCTTCTCTACATCTCTTCTATACTCAATGGAGCAGCCGAGAGGTGCTCCACCTCTTCTGTACATCTCTTCTATACTCAATGGAGCAGCCGAGAGGTGCTCCACCTCTTCTCTACATCTCTTCTATACTCAATGGAGCAGCCGAGAGGTGCTCCACCTCTTCTGTACATCTCTTCTATACTCAATGGAGCAGCCGAGAGGTGCTCCACCTCTTCTGTACATCTCTTCTATACTCAATGGAGCAGCCGAGAGGTGCTCCACCTCTTCTCTACATCTCTTCTATACTCAATGGAGCAGCCGAGAGGTGCTCCACCTCTTCTGTACATCTCTTCTATACTCAATGGAGCAGCCGAGAGGTGCTCCACCTCTTCTCTACATCTCTTCTATACTCAATGGAGCAGCCGAGAGGTGCTCCACCTCTTCTGTACATCTCTTCTATACTCAATGGAGCAGCCGAGAGGTGCTCCACCTCTTCTGTACATCTCTTCTATACTCAATGGAGCAGCCGAGAGGTGCTCCACCTCTTCTGTACATCTCTTCTATACTCAATGGAGCAGCCGAGAGGTGCTCCACCTCTTCTGTACATCTCTTCTATACTCAATGGAGCAGCCGAGAGGTGCTCCACCTCTTCTCTACATCTCTTCTATACTCAATGGAGCAGCCGAGAGGTGCTCCACCTCTTCTGTACATCTCTTCTATACTCAATGGAGCAGCCGAGAGGTGCTCCACCTCTTCTGTACATCTCTTCTATACTCAATGAAGCAGCCGAGAGGTGCTCCACCTCTTCTGTACATCTCTTCTATACTCAATGAAGCAGCCGAGAGGTGCTCCACCTCTTCTGTACATCTCTTCTATACTCAATGAAGCAGCCGAGAGGTGCTCCACCTCTTCTGTACATCTCTTCTATACTCAATGGAGCAGCCGAGAGGTGCTCCACCTCTTCTCTACATCTCTTCTATACTCAATGAAGCAGCCGAGAGGTGCTCCACCTCTTCTGTACATCTCTTCTATACTCAATGGAGCAGCCGAGAGGTGCTCCACCTCTTCTGTACATCTCTTCTATACTCAATGGAGCAGCCGAGAGGTGCTCCACCTCTTCTGTACATCTCTTCTATACTCAATGGAGCAGCCGAGAGGTGCTCCACCTCTTCTCTACATCTCTTCTATACTCAATGGAGCAGCTGAGAGGTGCTCCACCTCTTCTCTACATCTCTTCTATACTCAATGGAGCAGCCGAGAGGTGCTCCACCTCTTCTGTACATCCTATTGCTCCTTCGCTCTACTCAATGAAGCAGATTGGGCTGCCGCCTAGGGCTGCTCCTCTAGCTTACTTCGTAATACTATTGATTAATATAATATTGATCAAGGACAACATCTGGAGAATGAGGAAGCGGGGGTGATCTAGAGAGAACGATCATTGGAACATAGCCTAGCAGTGGTACATATAGTTGTAGGGTAGAATTGACATGGGCGGGGTTCCCGGTACCTTGCCCTGTGGCTTCTCGGCGTCGTACTCTCCCTCCTGCATGGCGGTAGCCATCTTGTTCATGGTGGCAATGACGGAGCAGCAGGACTGACGTAGACAGTCCTGGGGGTTAAGTTCCTGCGGGCCGTACACCTGCAGGGGTGGAAAGGAAAAGCCTTAATACTAAAATGGAGTCTGTCAGACTAACGGCGGAACCTCTGTCTAGATAACCCATTCTAGGGATAGGGTCTTCCTTTCTACACAGAATAAAAGGCCACCTTCTCCACCGCCTTGAAGGCCACTTCCTCCAGCCTGAGGGCGTTGAGGCCGTCCTGCTCGGCCAGCGGGGCCATCATCTGGGCCCCGGCGGCCCCCAGCTCCTGCAGCACGGCCACCGCCCTGGTCAGCTGACGCCGGCACTCCGCCAGCGTCTCCGCCACCTGGCCGGGGGGAGAGGGTTTGAGAAACGCATCGACCAATCGAGAGGAGCGAGGGATGCATCGGCCGAGTTTGAACCCGGTGTTTTAAAGAAGGGTTATTTGAAAACAGTTTCTTGTGATTGGGTGTGAATTGGTAGGGAGGGGGGTCTTATAATGTGAACACCACTTGTCCCGCCCCTACAAGGTGTTTGTGTACAAGCCAACGAATAAGGGTATAAGGGACGTTGTTGTAAAAGATGTGTCAGAAAGGCTGATCAACACTGACGAGGATGTCTGCTCCATCTATATCAAGGGTTTCAGTGTGTGTATATCCCCTACATCCTACCGGTTTGGTGAGGATGTCTGCTCCATCTATATCAAGGGTTTCAGTGTGTGTATATCCCCTACATCCTACCGGTGCGGTGAGGATGTCTGCTCCATCTATAACTAACCCTAATAATCTAACCCTAACCTCCATCCTACCGGTGCGGTGAAGGTGAGAGCAGCGGGCCCTGTGACGTCGGGGCCAGGCATGCGGCGACGGATCTTCTTGCAGAACTGGCGGATGTCGGAGCAGGAGGTGTCCAGGTCCTTCAGCAGCACGGCCAGGGCGGAGGTCTCCTGGCCGGCCGACAGGAAGGCCCTCAGACGGGCCACCTCAGCCCCCATGCAGTCCAGAGCCACCGTGGTGAACTAGGGCAGGGGAGAGGGGTGGGTGGAAGAGAGGCTTGTTAGGCGTAGTGTTAATGGTAACAAGACGCTTGACTTACAAGCTTTAAATCAGATGTACTTTATTCATCCCAGATGGGAAATGTTGGCAGCACATAGATATAATAATTGATCAATAAATAAAAGAGCAGTGCAGAACAATCGAATCTATAAAAGAACAAAGGTAGTAGAATACAGTATGGAAATAGGTTTGGAAAGAATGCTTGCATTAAACATATTGTAAGAGCAGTACCGTTGATGATGCGTGAAACAAAGCTGCAGCTATGTATTAGCAAAACAGTAACGTTGAAACAGGAATGTGACGCGTGTGTGTTGTACCTTGATGTGGTCAGCAAGCTGTACTGTACAGTCCTCAGCTTGCTGTGACAGGTGGATGCTGTACAGGTGCTGAAAGATTCAACAAGAAGCTTTAGGAATACTGTGGGAGATCCCACTTTAACCCAGCACACATATGATACAGACATCTGCAAGGGTGTGTGCTTCTGCTTTGGGGGTACCTGGTAGTACTTGATGGCCCTGGTGAGGGCTTCCACCTGCACGGTCTCGTCCAGCTGGTCCTTGTGCAGCAGGTCGATGAAGAAGTCGAGGGAGCGCTCGTGCACGCTCATCTCAGAGTATAGCGTGCCCATTAGCTTGAACAGCTCCACGCTGCAGCAGCCCAGAGCCCTGGGACCCAGATAGAGGGAGAGGAGCAGGGGGGTTAGTGAACAGCTCCACGCTGCAGCAGCCCAGAGCCCTGGGACCCAGATAGAGGGAGAGGAGCAGGGGGGTTAGTGAACAGCTCCACGCTGCAGCAGCCCAGAGCCCTGGGACCCAGATAGAGGGAGAGGAGCAGGGGGGTTAGTGAACAGCTCCACGCTGCAGCAGCCCAGAGCCCTGGGACCCAGATAGAGGGAGAGGAGCAGGGGGGTTAGGAAAGATGGACTTCTTTTCTCCTACCCTGGATCCAATGAGCTCCTCCAGTTGCTTCGTAAGTCACCTATTGTTTTACGGGATGGGTGATTGGAATACTCATAGTTCAAGTGGAGGTGTGCTCGAGGTGAGAACACCATTAGTGGTATGTTGCTTCCATCCAAAGCAACTTGGAGCACTAGTGGTTCATGATGGAATTAGTTCAGTGTGTAGGTATTAATACAGCTGATCACAAATGAAGTCAACGAATGGTGATGCAGTTTCAAAGCGCCAGAATATCCGTACATGGTTCATTATATAGTGTGTTGGGATGTAGTGTGCAGGGTGGCCTACAACAGTACATGGTTCATTATATAATGTGTTGGGATGTAGTGTGCAGGGTGGCCTACAACAGTACATGGTTCATTATATAATGTGTTGGGATGTAGTGTGCAGGGTGGCCTACAACAGTACATGATTGATAAAGTATGATGTCGTGGTGCAGCATCAGGTCTTACTGTTCGTATTTGTGCAGGGTGGACTGCAGCAGGGTCAGGGAGTAGACGAGGCCAGAGGCGAAGCTCAGCTGCTCCCCGGGAGGGCCCCGCATCTCGGGCCCCTTGAGCGCGTTGCAGTTCAGGTCAAACTTCTCCTGGGCCTGCTTGCTGATCAGCTCCGCCTGGCCCAAATGAAACCCATGCAGAGGTTTGGACTTTTGTACAGAGAATTGGTTATCAACTATTTTTATAAGAACTTTGTCTGACTTAACCTTTGTTGCCATTTGATTTATGCTACCATTATATAGCTCTGAAATCTGCAGATATGGCACTCCTGACCCTGGAAGGAGGGATCTCTCTTATGCGGTCAACCTTTCTTCCATTTTGGATTTAGGAAATTCTCCCTGGCCCTTTAGAGGGCTTACCACATCGTATAATGTTGGACTGGAACTGCGATTAAGGCTTTTATTATGCAAATAAACTTCAGGTAATATGAAAGACAAACCATCCAGAAATCACACACACACACACACACACACCTTGCATATGAGCCTGGGGATGAGCAGGAGCACCAGGATGCAGTCGTGGTCTCCCCCGTGGCGGAGGAAGGAGTCGGGCATGAAGGAGGTCAGCAGGGACACCTGTCTGTTAGCCTGGCCCACCTCCATCTTCCTCAGCTCCATCTCAATGGCCTGAGGAGGAGCATATGCACATATTCTCCTTTACACCTGTCTGTTAGCCTGGTCCACCTCCATCTTCCTTCCTACCTTTGACCCCATAAGTATTGGTAAATAAATACACTTGGTCAGTGATGGCCTAGGTCTCAGGCCTACCTTTGACCCCATAAGTATTGGTAAATAAATACACTTGGTGAGTGATGACCTAGGTCTCAGGCCTACCTTTGACCCCATAAGTATTGGTAAATAAATACACTTGGTCAGTGATGACCTAGGTCTCAGGCCTACCTTTGACCCCATAAGTATTGGTAAATAAATACACTTGGTCAGTGATGACCTATGTCTCAGGCCTACCTTTGACCCCATAAGTATTGGTAAATAAATACACTTGGTGAGTGATGACCTAGGTCTCAGGCCTACCTTTGACCCCATAAGTATTGGTAAATAAATACACTTGGTCAGTGATGGCCTAGGTCTCAGGCCTACCTTTGACCCCATAAGTATTGGTAAATAAATACACTTGGTGAGTGATGACCTAGGTCTCAGGCCTACCTTTGACCCCATAAGTATTGGTAAATAAATACACTTGGTGAGTGATGACCTAGGTCTCAGGCCTACCTTTGACCCCATAAGTATTGGTAAATAAATACACTTGGTGAGTGATGACCTAGGTCTCAGGCCTACCTTTGCGTAGGCTTTGGTCTCGGCAAACTTAATCTTGAAGTCAAAGAGCTCGGTGGGAGCCTGATGGATCTGCTCAGCGTTGGTGTTCTGTGCGTTGGTCAGCTCCCTGTTGGTCTCCTAACACCCACACACACACATAGTAAGTCCTTAAAAAAACCTTTGGTTCAATGCTACAATTAGCACAGTAAGTAAGACCTCACCACTGGAACCTTCAGTACTACTATAACTCTTTTTAGTGCTTCTTTATGTTATTTAAGTGTGTTGTGTTTCTGGAACTAGTTTCCCCATAGAGTTGAGCGTTGCCCTAAGTGTTATGTGAATCTGTTCCTACATTCTCTATAGCCTCAGGTGAATCTGTTCCTACATTCTCTATAGCCTCAGGTGAATCTGTTCCTACATTCTCTATAGCCTCAGGTGAATGTGTTCCTAGTTTCTCTAAAGCACCCAGACTTCTTCATCTGTTCCTGGTTTCTCTAAAGCACCCAGACTTCTTCATCTGTTCCTGGTTTCTCTAAAGCACCCAGACTTCTTCATCTGTTCCTGGTTTCTCTAAAGCACCCAGACTTCTTCATCTGTTCCTGGTTTCTCTAAAGCACCCAGACTTCTTCATCTGTTCCTGGTTTCTCTAAAGCACCCAGACTTCTTCATCTGTTCCTGGTTTCTCTAAAGCACCCAGACTTCTTCATCTGTTCCTGGTTTCTCTAAAGCACCCAGACTTCTTCATCTGTTCCTGGTTTCTCTAAAGCACCCAGACTTCTTCATCTGTTCCTGGTTTCTCTAAAGCACCCAGACTTCTTCATCTGTTCCTAGTTTCTCTAAAGCACCCAGACTTCTTCATCTGTTCCTGGTTCTTCTATGGCTAAGTGTGGTTGGGGCGGTGTCCGCTTTCACCGGTACAGTAACTCGCACTGCAGCAACATGTACAGTCCATCACATAGTCTCCATGACTTCATCCATAGCTCTGTAGGAGATCTTTAGGATGTTCAGAAAAAAACGATTGGAAAAGCTAAAATAGCATGGCCACCCCCGCCCACCTGCAGGCTGGCCGTGAGCTCCCTGTACTTGTTGATGGTCTGCTGGTAGTCGGCCAGCGTCTCCTGGGAGGCCTCCACCCTCTGGTGGGCCTCCCGGACCTTGGCCCCGCTCAGGTCCACCTGCTCCCGCAGCTCCATCTCCGTCTCACGCGCGTTCTCCTGCAGCTCGTCGTTCATCTCGTTGATGGCCTCCTGCAGGAGGAGGAGCAGGAGAACACAAAGGCTTTAGAGATGGGATGCAGAGGATATACACACATATATACACATATACTTATATAGGTAATTCTTCTAAACAGGGATACTTTCTATTAGCGGGACTTTGTTCTATACACAGCCAGTATCAATGAAGACCATCGTGAGGCTCGGAGTAGAGAACACAGAATGTAGAAGCTAGATCCCTGGCTTCATACATGTCTGTGAACACTGCTGACCCATATAGCTAACCCATATAGCTAACCCATATGGCTGACCCATATGGCTAACCCATATAGCTGACCCATATGACTAACCCATATAGCTGACCCATATAGCTGACCCATATAGCTGACCCATATGGCTGACCCATATGACTAACCCATATAGCTGACCCATATAGCTAACCCATATGGCTGACCCATATAGCTGACCCATATAGCTGACCCATATGGCTGACCCATATGACTAACCCATATAGCTGACCCATATAGCTAACCCATATAGCTGACCCATATGGCTGACCCATATGGCTGACCCATATGACTAACCCATATAGCTGACCCATATAGCTAACCCATATAGCTGACCCATATGGCTGACCCATATAGCTGACCCATATAGCTGACCCATATGGCTGACCCATATAGCTGACCCATATGGCTGACCCATATGACTAACCCATATAGCTGACCCATATAGCTAACCCATATAGCTGACCCATATGGCTGACCCATATGACTAACCCATATAGCTGACCCATATAGCTGACCCATATGGCTGACCCATATAGCTGACCCATATGGCTGACCCATATGACTAACCCATATAGCTAACCCATATAGCTGACCCATATGGCTGACCCATATGACTAACCCATATAGCTGACCCATATAGCTAACCCATATGGCTGACCCATATAGCTAACCCATATAGCTAACCCATATGGCTGACCCATATAGCTAACCCATATGGCTGACCCATATAGCTAACCCATATAGCTAACCCATATGGCTGACCCATATGACTAACCCATATAGCTGACCCATATAGCTAACCCATATGGCTGACCCATATGGCTGACCCATATGTTTGACCCTAACCCTACAATGGGATCATAGAAAGACTGACCAGGTCAATGACTGTCTCACGGAGCTCCCGCACTTTCTCCTCCAGATCCAGGTTCCTCTCCGTCAGGGTCTCCACCATCTCCTCCGCACCAAGGGCCGCATCCACCTGGTGGGGGGGGGGGGAAAGGGGGAGGGACGGAGAGAGAGAGAGAGAGAGAGAGAGAGAGAGAGATGTTAACGTGGATCTCAATTCATTAAGAGAACCTGCATTGTAGTTTGAAAGCTGGGCGATGGCACTTGAGAGCGGTTCAGAACCACAGCTACCTGCTCCTTGAGCTCGTCAATGGTGGCTTCAGCCAGCTTGGTCTCTGCCTGCAGCTTCTCCTTCTGGCCCCGCAGGCTCTCCAGCTCTGCACTCTTCTTCTCCATCTGCTTCTGCAGCTTCACGTGCTCCTGCTTCTCCGACGACGATAGGTCGCGCATCCTGGGAGGATGAAGTGGGAAGATGGCCGAGTGATATTGGCACCGTTTCACCTTATGAGGAGAGTCCTTCCTACCTTCCTTCCATCTGTCCATCTTTCTATTCTTCCTTCCCTTCCCTCTCCATCCCTCCCTCCGTTGTTCCCCCTTGCACGCCTCCATTCATTCCTTCCTCGCCTCCTTCCCTCCCTCCTTTCCTTACTCTCTCCATCCTTCCTCCCTACCTGGAAACCTTCCTTCCACCTTAGCCTGCCAGAATGTTAGAAGCCCCTGTATGTTCCTACTCCTTCCCAAACACAATTAGTATCTAAATGGTTCTCCTTTGTGTTCATGTTACATGATGTGTTGTTCTCCTTTGTGTTCATGTTACATGATGTGTTGTTCTCCTTTGTGTTCATGTTACATGATGTGTTGTTCTCTATTGTGTTCATGTTACATGTGTTGTTCTCTATTGTGTTCATGTTACATGTGTTGTTCTCCTTTGTGTTCATGTTACATGTGTTGTTCTCCATTGTGTTCATGTTACATGATGTGTTGTTCTCTATTGTGTTCATGTTACATGTGTTGTTCTCTATTGTGTTCATGTTACATGTGTTGTTCTCCTTTGTGTTCATGTTACATGTGTTGTTCTCCATTGTGTTCATGTTACATGATGTGTTGTTCTCCTTTGTGTTCATGTTACATGATGTGTTGTTCTCTATTGTGTTCATGTTACATGATGTGTTGTTCTCTATTGTGTTCATGTTACATGATGTGTTGTTCTCCTTTGTGTTCATGTTACATGATGTGTTGTTCTCTATTGTGTTCATGTTACATGATGTGTTGTTCTCTATTGTGTTCATGTTACATGATGTGTTGTTCTCCTTTGTGTTCATGTTTGTGTTGTTTTCAGAGGGGATACTGACCTGACCAATGCCTCCTTCAGCCTGCCGTTCTGCTCCTCCAGCTGTCTGACGTGGTAACTGGAGGCAGCTCCATCTGAACCTGGTACAGAGACAGAGCGACCCATAGAGAGAGAGCCAATACATTCCATAAGATAGTGGCATTGTACATCTGGTGCAGTGGTGAAAGAAACCTAATGTAGAGAATTGTAGGTGCATGTACCTCACACATATACAAAGAGAGGCTGGCCAGCATTATTTATTTGTAGAGTAATCAGTTCAACATTATTTAAATCAATACCAATCAGCATTGACTAGTAGTCCAGGTTCTTTTAAGCAACGAGCTAGTTGAGAGTGTGAGCCCATGGCATTTTGTCTTGAGGGTAAGAGACAGAGGGTAATTCTCTGCTCCCTCCATCGCATATAACACACGCACACACACCTTTCTCCTCAATCTCGTGCTTGAGGATCTCCAGGTCCATGGACAGCTCCTCCATCTTCTCCTTCAGGGAGTCCACCTCCACCTGCAGGGACTCCGCCCGCTCCTCCGCCATCTCCTTGTCCAGCGTGGCCATCTCGATGGCGTCGGCCGTGTCCGACATCTCCTCCATGTAGCGCTCCTTGCCCTCCACCGCCTCACGCGCTTCCTGATTGGTGGAGGTTCAACGGTATTGTGAAGAGCTTAACAACTCACACTCTTCACCTCGTTCTGCATCTTAAATTATTAATGTGATTTTGTATTGATATTTGTCCTATTTTGTAAAGGGTTGAATGTACTGCTATTACCATAATCATCTTCATTATCATGTGGATCAGTGGATGTAGATGATATACACTTTACTGCACTGTTATATATGGTTGCGTTGCCATGGTGAATGTCATGAATAGCCAATGAAGCCATCGTGGTTATGTCTCCTAGCCAATGAAGCCGTCGTGTAGATATATATATGTATATATACATATATATAAATATATATATATCTATACATGCATACATCTATATATCTAGATAGATAGCTCGATAGCTAGATATCTATACATATCTCTATATAGCTAGATACAGTATCTATCTATATCTCTATATAGCTAGATATCGATCTATATCTCTATATAGCTAGATATCTATCTATATCTCTATATAGATTGATGTATAGCTATATAGCTGAGTGGACCTAGCTTCACCTTCTTGGCCTCCTTGAGCTGCTTCTGGAGGTCCACCTGCTGCTCCTGCATCTTGCTCTTCCACTCCTGCAGCTGCTCCAGCTGGATCTTGTGCTTCTCCAGCTCCTTCACCTTCACCTTGTCCTCGGCCCGCTTCATCTTCAGGGTCTCCAGCTTCTCCTCCAGGTCCTTCACCTGGGCCCTCAGGGAGTCCTCCTCCTGGAGGAGAGAAGGGGAGGACAGGAGGGGAGGACGGGATGGGACAATGGAGGGATGGATGGAGAGATGGATAGAAGGATGGAGGGGTGGATAGAGGGATAGATGGAGGGATGATAGAGGGATGAAAGGGGACAGGAGGATGAGGGGTGGGTGGATGGATGGAGGGATGGATAGAGGGATAGATGAATGTAAAGAAAGGAAAAAGGAGTTCAGGACAGGGAAACCAACAATGAAGAACTTAAGAGCGCACGTCGATTAAGCAAACCCTTCTGGACTTCTGTGAACGCCTCAGTGATGTTTTGGAAAGAAGAATGTATCAATTGCTTTGTATTCATTATATCATTCATTATTCATGAAGAATTACGAAAAAGAACAATGCATCCATCGGATATCGACCAACCCCCTAAAAGGCAAACAGGCCGATGGCGTTCATTTTAAACGTCCCTGGTCAGTTAGTAAGGGATACCTTCGGAGTTAATCACTGGCACCAAGAAAGCCCACAGTCCCACAGACAAAAAGGCTGTTGAAGCAACACAGGCCGTTTCCATTCCATAAACACAAACGCTCAAAGACAACATGGTCCATTCGTTTGAATAGGTTTCCAATCCAACATGCACCCAACACCATGGGTGAGCACTAACCAAACAATGATTGTATTATTCACTACCATCATTTCATAATGAACCCTTCATGCCAGATATTAGCAGCATGCCGGCAGGCGTGAGATTAAGACTCTACCTGCTTGGACTCGACCAGCTCCATCTGGACCAGGTGAACAATAATGACAACACAGGTGAACAACGTGATCAGTGATGATAAATGACTGGATGAAATGGATAACCCTGCAGGTATCACTAGATTGAGGTGTGTTCTACAAGCTAAGGGTGGTGTTGTTGTTGTTGGCAATCCTCCAAATCTGGGATTAATCAAGAATAAGATCTCCTCTTAAATGAACAAGAGGGTAAGTTCTTGCCGTGACTTTACTAGTCTCCATCTTCCTTCCCATCTTGACACATGAATAATGTTCATTGTAAACAAATAATACATCACATAGTTGAACGAGACACCGGTCCAGGACCTATGACCAGGACTGGTGACCTAAAGGGGACCGACCTTGCTTGGGCCGGAAGGGGCGGGGGCCAGCGTGGCTGTTGCCGAGGGGGACCCGCTGGGCTGGGGGATGAGCGGGGCCCCCAGGGGCCCCTGGGAGGAGAGGCCTGCCTCACTGACATCACCGATGAGAGAGGAGGAGAAGGTCGAGCGAGGGGTCTGGAGAGAGATGGATGGAGGGATGGAGAGCAAGAGAGAGAGATGGGGATCGAATGAGAGTTGGGGGGAAGAGAGCGTTGGGGGGGAGAGAGAGAAAGAGAGATGGAGATGTGGGGAAAGACGGAGGGAGAGAGAAAGAAGAAAAAGAAAAATAGGGAAATAAAAGGCAAAGAGAGAAAGAGGTAAAAGGATCAAAAAGAGAAAATGAGTGCAGTGAACACAGAGAGAAACAAAAGCCAACTGATAACTTAACAGAGAACAGTAAAACCATGCGACCCAAGAAGCACTCCTCTCCTAAGCAATGGTTGCTGAACCCAGAGTGTGTGAAACGGTGACCCCCACATGCTAGGCAGGCCAGCTGTAAGTTCCCCTCATGACCCAGCTGTAAAAGAGTATTTCTAGAAGATAACCTGGTGAAGTTTCTCCACAAGAAATAACCCAGCGTCCACCTTCTGTGATTTGGATAAGAACCTGTGAAACCTTAAAGAAACCATTGAATAAAGGGGTCTCCCCACCACCTTGGACCTCATTACACACACCGCATACACCCCCGTCCCGAGCAATGACGGGGGAGGTGAAGTTATATTTGTAGTTTGTGCGGTCTGGGTCCTACCAAGGGAGAGGCGGGGGAGCGTCCCATGGAACGAACCAAGAGGGAGGGGAGGGAGGTGGCCGATATGAGACGACCTGGCGTGGTCCACTGTTGACAGTGTGACCATACACACACACACACACACACACGTATATGACACAGTCTATTACTTATGTTAATGCTAACATGTGTGACGGAATCTGTTGTAAATGCTAATGATGCTAATGTGTGTGACGGAATCTGTTGTAAATGCTAATGATGCTAATGTGTGTGTGCACAAAGACTAGAAATGTAAAGTACCAAATGTGTACATACAAAAACAATAACTATCAGATTAGTTTCCAACTTTGGAGTCACCTACAGTACATTTCATCACCCATTCAGGTCTATCCAAGTATCCAAGCTGATAAGCAAATAATTGACAGACTGTACCAGGCTTATTGATCATAAAACATGTTTGCCGGCTTCCACATTTACCCTTGCTCAACAACCCCACATTTGACCCAGTCCCATGGTTTTCCCCCCATTGAGAATATAAGACATGCAGCATATATATATAGGTATATATTGAGAAAGGTGATGGTGCTTTTGGTGTGTCAGCCCCGTTGTGACCTCCAGGGATCAGCTATGGTCAGGCTCACCTTGGCAGAGCGACGGGTAGCAGGCTGGGGAGGGGGGGAAGTGGGAGGTACAAGTGCCCGGAGAAACAGAGGAACACACACAAACACATCCATAAAAGAGGAGAAGCAAGGGAAGAGGTTAGCAGCACAGAGATGACATTCTGCTTGTTAGTCTGAATCCATAGATCCCAGCTTTAAAAAAAGATTCCACAAAAGTTAATACTGAATGTTTTCCCCCACTCGAACCAATGAAATGTCCACTGAACCAAAGTGTAGCAAGCGATGTTCAGGTGATCCATTCCAAACCATAGGTGGAGAAGATGGTAACTTATTCAAAACCAAAAGGCAAAACCAATGTTTCATTGAATGACATCTGAATTGTAACAATACACAAACGTCCCCATGATAGATATTGTTATGATATTGATATTCTGTTGATGTCAAGCATGCCAGGTGTCTCTGCTGAAAAAAGGACAACAAAATGTCAAAGCTATGGGTCTCTCTTGTTTGCTGGGATGCTTCCTATTGACCAATTGGAATGGGAGTGAAACGGTGACACTAGTTAACCCAGACTACCAAGTCTTCTCATGGTGCTCCATTGACTCAAGACAACAACAATCTAAACCTAAACTCTTGAGTACAACTACATAAAACTGAACATAAATTAAGAAACAAACCCACATTGTGATCATTTTTTAATTTTCTATTAATTTTAACACTTTAGATTTCGTTTTCTTATCTTGGTTCGCACTGCATAGTCTTGAGTAATAACATCTGCAATAACATGAAAATAGGTTTGATTGAATATTTACAAAACAGGGAGCTTGCTAGCATGTTCCCTATGCTTTTTAGCTGGTAAGTGGCACCAAGGAAGAGCCCTAGCCAATAAGACAGACCCAACGTGCAGACAAATAATAACATTAAAGATGGCCGCCATAGATGGAGCAGATGAGTGAGCACTGCCCTGTGTGGAGTGACCACGCAGCAAACACTTGTTATGAAGCTGAACCCTGAAGGAAATGCATTTCCCGCCTGATGACGAGGGGTGGACAACCACCATGAGGTGATCATGAAGTAGAGGTGAAAGAATAGTGTGGATTTCAAAATGGCTACCTTCTTGATGCTCCCAGGGGTCTGTAGAATGTGTCGCGGGGAGGGGGGGTGAAATACATATAAAAAGACACAAAAAGGTAAATCCATCCATTCCTGATGGGACCTGGAACGTAGGATTCAAGTTGCAGGTTCCCATGGTAGAAGCCTTGAGGCACTCGCATGCATGTGTCAATTCAGGGGAATTCTCACCTACTAGCCAAGATTATGTTATGTATGTATGTTACTAATTCACCAACAGCTACTGAGACTCCGCCTGTGTGGACTGCTTTGAGACACAAATTCAAGTGTTGTGCATCAAACACAAGGCTTTCCCTCTCTCATTATTTTACCTGTTTGGTTGATCTCGGAGTCTCTGGGATATCTGATAGAGAGAGAGAGACAGAGAGAGAAGGAGAAAGAGAAAAGAAGAATTACATTTGGTGATGTAAAGTTTGTATATACACACACCACTTATTTATTGTTAGAAAGTGCTTGAAAATGTAGATGTCGTATTGTATGACTAGTATTAATTCAAGAAGCAGTAAGTTATTCTGACAATATGCAAATGTATGTTGACATAATTAATGAATTACGCATGGCAGTAGGTGCTCTCCAGACAATAGAGTCCATATTAATGGAGTTCTCACCTCTCTGCCGTGGTATTTTGGACGTGACAGAGTCTGGAGTCTCTGGTGATGTGGCGGCAGAGCTGTCCTCCACCAGCTGGATCTGAGGGTAGGAATACCAGACATCAACAACACCACCACTTACGTGTGGAAACACAAACAAACAGAGAATCAAAGTGCAGGGAGCAATGTTAAGTAATATGAACCATCTGGTCCAGAGAGGTGGAGCTGGACGTCCAGCTCCACCTCTCTGGCTCTGCAGGACCACTTGCTAGTGGAAGACGCTAACAGGTGCAAAGCAACTCCTATTTTCCATTACCTGGGACTGTCTGACAAATATGCCGTGGTTCTCGTCGCAGGTGAAGTAGCGTTTACCCTGCACCGTGCCGTCGTTCTTGCCCTTGGCCTCGTCCAGGATGACGCCCACCCATTTCCCCGAGGCGAAGAGGGTGGCGCCCACGTAGGCTACGGTGCCACGCTGGCCCTTCCCAATGACCTCCACCATGGAGCCGACCTTGAACAGAAAGAGAGAGAGCGGAGGCTCTGATGTGGGTGTGGGTTGTTGAAGTAAGTATTCATCACTTAGTGCTGTTGAAGTATTTTTGCAACATAGGTCCCATTTTTCCCACACCCATGTAGTACATTACAGAGTTCATACACCTCAAGGCCCATACCTTGGCGGGCCTCCCACTCTCTATCCCTCCTCCACTGCTCATTCTGCTGATCAACGGGCTGGTCAGCTGGAGGATGATGAACAGATGATAAACAGGGATGAAGGGATGTGAGAGGCAGCGGCAGAGATTAGAAGAGAGGAGAGGATCTATCTATTATACCTTTAAGCATGACTATCACAAATGACATTCATTAGACCACAGTGAGTTTCAATTTCCATTTCAAATTCACTGAAAATGGTTAATTAAGTGTTCAGGAAAGAGCAAAACCATGTGACACAATTTCACTTGATGAGCGACCGCTGGTTCGCCTGTGAACTCCATGTCCCATAATTACTTGTGCTCCAACACAACCCACTCCCCTCCCATATCAGGGTAAACAACGGTAAACAACAGAGCTACTCAGTGGTGACCACTGAGTAGAGGGAGGAGAGCCTCAAGCGATGTGCCGAGGAGACAAACAACAGACTCACACACACTGAGTCATATGGCAGTAAAACAAGCAATAGACACAAAACAAGAACTCCCCCTAACAACAAAGACACCTATTCACAGTGACGAGGACCGGCTCAGATGAGCCTGCAACCTCTCACATGGCTGAGGGGACCATGTGAACTCCACACTGCCTGGAAGTCATTAATACACAGGATAGGGAAACTAGACTTCCTTTTCATTTTTACTTCAGCATAGAGGAAGAAACACTGGATTTGCCTTTAGTTAGAAGGGAATGGTTATGCGATTCACTCAAATTTAAATTAAATGTCTATCACATAAATGATTAGCTTATTTAAATCGTGTGTATTACAAACCTGCCTTACATCGCATAGAGAAAAGGACAATGCTACAAGAGAACATTCAGGTAAGTATTGCCTATGAATGTCAGTATCCCTTTTATATAAACAATTGTAGATATGAAATCTAGCATTAACCTATTTTTGTTTATGAAAGTGAACTACTCAATATGTAATATGCATCTCACTTACCCGTGGGGTATACGAATGCCGCCTGTTTAACGCCATTAAACTCTTAAATATACTCTTATATCTCAGTATAGATATGCTCAACGAAACAGTGCCTTTCCTATCCCCAAGTTAACATCTCTGGAAAAAGGCGAGACCACGGGAGAGTAAAGGGGGAGGGGTCTCCATGATGCACTACAAAGTGTCATCATATCTCTAAAAGTGACCATGTTTTTGATGCGTTTGGAGAGGAGATACAACCTGTACTGTACTCTTACATCCCATAGCTTATTTTACATCATATACTCGATGGGCAAAGCTAAATGGAAACATGCCTACTCGTAGATTTGGAAAATATTTGTGGGGAGGGGCGAGCTGTCAAATATCGAAATCGGCCAACTCTCAATGGAAATGTTGGAAGGATGCGTTCATAAGTGTCTGCTACATAATGAATGCAACTATTACGTTAGGTCCCATAGCGCTTAATGGTTTGTGTGCCTTTCACTATCTCTCTTCAAAAACAGCCACCCAGCTGACATTTCAGGGTACACTGCAATGGCATTAAAAACACATTAGTGTGACTACGTCTCCAACCCAAGTACAAGTTAACGATGAGGGAATCTAGACAAATACTTTACATTATGCCAATATTCTTTCATTAAAAATAGGCTAAATTAGCAACTGAGCTACTCATTTGCTAGCTGTTTGTGGCTAAGCAGTAGCACAAAGCACTGATGACAGCAAGTAATTATGGAATTGTCCTCTAACTGACTCTTACCTGGTTACAGTTGTATTTATTTAGTATATATTGTGGTGTCCACAAAGACGGTACAATAGAACTGTTTATAATTGTTTGGAAACCTACTAGGGTCGCTGGCAGAGAGGAAGGACGTATACCGCGGACACTTCCGTTATAACAACTGAAACATCCGGTGTGCCAGGAATTACTGCCCGGCACAAAATTGGATATAAAGTATATTACAAAGTATTTATACAGTGATGGTTTATAAAAAATATATAAACATACAGGTAATGCATACCTTCTAACGTTTGTATTTAACCGTGGTTTTTAGACATATATATATATATATATATATATATATATATGGACACAATATATATTTTAGACATATATATATATATATATATATATATATATATATATATATATATATATATTTAATATAGATATAGCTATATATAGATATAGATATATAGATAGATATAGATTAATATACCTATCTATATCTAGTTATAAATAAATAAATAAATAAATATATATATATATATATATACATCTACAGAGATATAGCTATGGGTTTAGTTATATTCATGTGACGATGAAAAAAGTGAAAGGTGTGACTTACTTTCCTGTTCACTTTGATAGAATGTTTCTAAAATACAGTTATTATACTGTAATTGTTATACTATTCTAGCAGGCATTGGATACAATTCTACAACGTTTGTATACTTTAAGATAATAAATCCAGAAACAACAAAAGTATGAAGTATTATAACTGATATAATTGACAGTATAAGACACAACAACACCTGAAAATCCACTCATATCACAATGCAATATTATAAATGTAGTTTTAGTCCATGGCTACAAGGGTACATACGACAACCAAGACTTTTGTGCTTGTAGGTCAGGAGACAATAAGTAATTAACCAAACATTAAGCTGCAGCTACACAAATGTTTTCACTACTTGTTTTCTACTTTTTCATTATAGAATGGAAATGTAATTGCTTATTTATTTATTGTCCTAGTTATATATCTATTTTTTAATATGTTATTATGTTTGTAGGCCCATGAGTATATATTAAATAGGCTATATTTTGATGTATTTGGGAATATCCTGAAGTCTTTGATTATTTAATAGAATAAAGTTGACATCATTGAGGTCACTAAGGGTGTCAAGGTAAAGGTTATAGCGCTGTAATGAACCATTTTGTAGTTCAATGGTTTCTGCAAAAGCGAAACCGAAGGAAACGATCCCCAAAAAGTGGGCGTTAAAATGTGCGTTTAAACCTGTTATTATGTCATAGCCTAGTTCTTTTTTATATAACTGTCCCATTTGTGCTCCTTAATATCTTGACGACGGACTTCAATTTAATGTAGGCCTATTATTGAATAAAAAAATGAAATATATATATATTAACACATGTGATAGCAGCCACATTCCACCAGAAAGCGCCAGAACGTTCTACTGATGCAATAATATGCTTAATCATTAATCATTAATATTTAAGCACGTAATAGCCTTAAGGGATTAGGCATATACCCACTCAATGTGGCGTATAATAGGACTCATCAATCCAAGATAACTTCTCCTATGTATAGTTATGAAATATATAGTTGTACAGTCTCGCTGTGGAGAGAGTTGCGTCCTGACGTTATTTTAATTAGCACCGGGGACCAATCAGGTGCCCGGTTGATTCCGGTAGCTCGGCAGCGAACTTGGTTGGGAGAAGGCAGAGTGACAGCGGCCGGCAGGAGCGAACGTGGCAAGCAGCAGGTCTTTCATTCAGAACCCAGCCACCCCAGTCTGTTTTTCAAGGTATAGATACTTTTTTTGTTCGTGTGTTATGGTAGAGCTAAAATACGCTGGGGTTTTATGTTCATCTCAGGTCACTTTATCTTACCCATTGGTTTATAACCTGTGCGGTGGTGGCCGAATCACTTGGGATAACATTGTAACTAACAGATGACAGGACCTGTTCTAGCGACATCGCAAGTTAGAAACAAGAGTAAAACGTCGGACTTTAACAAAACAGGGTTACACGAAAACTTGGTTCCGATGAAAAGAGAGTGAAACTTTATCCCGATTTGTATTGCGATAGTAATAGATAGTGTAGACTGCAGGGTGTGGAGTGGCAGCGTGACGAATGACGTCACCACCCCGTCCCGATGGCTTTTGCATCGCTATGCAAGCAGACCCCCTCCCTCTACCAACCGAAACAGTGGGGTACCTACCCACTTTGGATAGAGTATAGTCTACTGTAACTGCAACATGTTTTATAATAGTCATTTTTTACTAGGCATAGACCTACTAAAAAGTGTCAAAGGTGCATTCAAGGAAAGTCGTCGAGCAGTCTAAAGTAAAAGAAACTAAAGTGAAAATGTCCAGGTTGTGTCCATGGTCTCTGGGCCGAAGCCCATCATATTATGCTGGCAATATTTTATGGCATCGTATTTGTATCACGGTGTAAGCGCTTTGATAAATACTTGTTATGTTCTTAAGGTAAACATAGTGCTACGGTGACTTGATGAAAAAGTTACAGAGATATGGATAACAAACGAAAGGTTATTTTTCCATGGCCATATGGCTTTTTGAGTTCTCTCGAACAGAAAAGCTGCAGGCTATATGTGGATAAAGTCAAATAGAAAAACGGTGCATACAACTGTAGGCAAACTCTGGGTCTGCTCAAATAATAATGTATAATGTATTATAATAATACATAATAAATAAAGTATTAAAGTATGTGCTAATCATCACTTTAATGGAGTGCAGTAAACATAGTAAATGTAAAAATGTCTGTATTTCACTGTTAGAGGAGTGTTTAACATGAATCCTTACCAGCGCATTAATGACATGTATCTGAAAGACCCTTTTCACACAGTATTGGGTCTTCCTGGGCACGGATAGTAGACTATAGTGAAGATAAAGCACATTGACTATTAGGGGTGCTCTGACACATGAATGAAACACCTGCTCACTACCTAATGTTGATGTTAGGGGCCTATGTCTGCTCTGTAGATCTGCTCTTTGAGAAGGTCCACTGTGAGCGGCTTTGGAAAAAGGCTCCTAAATCCTGATTTAGGAGCCTTTATACCTAAAGGTGTCTCTTTAACCATACAGGGACATAACCTCCCGTCCCTTTGGCCATACACCATCGAGATCAATATGTCTCTTATTGTCGGGAACCTTTTCTCCAGATGGCGGACGCGGAGCTGGTGAAGAAGATGCTCCAGGAGGTGCTCCAGGCAAACCCAGCCGGGGTGTCCCTGTCCCGCCTGCAGGTCCAGTACCAGGCCCTGACCCAGGAACACATCCCGCACCAGCTGCTTGGTCACGACCAGCTGGAGGGCCTGCTGGCCAGCATGCCCTCTGTGGTGCGGACCGAGCACTCCCGTGGCGGAGAGGTAGGGGCTCTGATCCACGATGGAGGGGTTCAGCAGGGGCTCTGATCCACGATGGACGGGTTCAGCGGGGGCTCTGATCCACGATGGAGGGGTTCAGCGGGGGTGATAGATGCAGCCCTATTTCCATAGACAAACTTGTTATAAAGCCTGCCTATAAACACCGAAGCACCATGCTATCAAATTAACAATAAATAAAAAAGAATCATTAATACAATTATGTAATAATATAAATAATATATAATGATATGCTGTGTTTATCAACCTAAACAGAGACCCAAAAAGGTGAATAAATCATTGCGCTATACCTGTTTTAGCACAGTGGCATAATGTCTCTCCTCCCAGATGACGTACTTTGCATCGGCCAGTGGGGAGACAGCGAGGGTGGCCAAGGTGGTGGCTCGGCAGCGTAGCTCCAAGAGGACGGGCCCGGCCCACCTCGTCAACACCCAGATGAGGGTGAAACCCGCTGCGCCACTCATCGTCAACGGTAAGCCTCCGGGACGATGGAAAATGAAGAAGAAGACAGTTAAGAAAGAAGAGGAGGGTGGCTCTTTTTATGTACCGAGGCACCGGGTAGTAGACTAAACTAGTGAAGCTATCACACATTCACCATGTTTCCCGGTAAAGTAGGGTTACTAGCAACATTTGTCCTACGCTGACACCTCTGTGAAAAGGTGCACTCTCCCTAGAGCGTCTAGACACTACAATATCAAACAATCAATTTAATAATATGACAGTAATATTAGTAATATGACATTTGGAGATTTGGCTTGTTAAAGAAAAGCCAAGGTCAGGTTCATCCTCGCTCTTAGGTGATTATTATTATTATTATCATGTTATTCTTCGTTGATATGCCGAGAGTGTACATCAAAATAGTATTATGGTCCGGTTCGGTGGGTATGCTACAATATACACCCGAACGAGTTTGGTACACGCTCTCTACATTTGTATTGACCCCAACTTTACACCAGGTTAATACAAAAGAGTATTTGTGAATGCACAACCCAACACTTACTGTAATCCATATTGGAGAACATGCGATTAGCTTGTTTTTTGGTTTGGTTGGGACCAGTTTGACAGCGTTACTTCGTGTCACAACGGAAAAGTTATGAAAGATTCATCATACTTGTTATATTTCTGGTGATGCTGGTGAGTTGTTCTCTGAGTGTGTGTGTGTGTGTGTGTGTGTGTGTGTGTGTGTGTGTGTGTGAGGAGCTCTTCATTTAGATCCCATTGTTGGAAAAATCTATGACACAAGGCCATTAGTGAACTAACAGGTTCGAGAACAGTTGGAATCGGTGGTTGGAGCTATTTAAACCATTAAAATATGTCAGGGGTTCAGCTCTCCGTCTATGAAAAAACAACAGTTAGACCTAAGTATGTTCCCTCCCTGAATGGGTGCAGGATATTGTTTTTAATCCAGACATAGCCGACAGCACTGAGATCATCAAAATATTTGGTCAGCTGTCATTCCGTTTGTCGCAACTTACTGATTGTTTTCAACTTTTGGCTATTCAGTGAATCATAACCTAAAAAGT